>JAANYP010001267.1:362846-376450 GCA_020465985.1 Centrapalus pauciflorus
CTGTTTGATGCACTTATGGGTATTAATTTTGAAATGGCACAACTTAGTGTAAGGTTGCCTATATATTTATGAAGAAGCCTGAACAAATGTTAAGATATGCCTTATTGCTAGAGTATAACCTGCAGTCAAAGGTGTGCTTTGACCCATAGTTATATAGCTCATAATGAGTTTCAGTAATTTAGGCAGAATTGACCCATAGACCTTGACCCTCCTCGTTTTGATTGCGTAATCTAGGTTCTATGGACATTTAGTGGCAGACTTGCCCAGTCTAACGTAGTACAATGTCTGTTATGTTGGACATGACGCCGCCTGGTGTAGAACCAAATAGTGACATAGTGTACTATTGTTTCTACCGCCTACGTGAACAGTATTTTTGTTCTTTTTGCTTGAGCAGCGTAGACACAAAGTCGTAAAGACAGTGCTTATTTCCCGATCATTTTTTTTGAAGTGTAATCATGTTATCTTGTTCATTTGTGCACAGGATTAATGTTATTGTGTACTGTGAGCCACACATAATTTGGTAAGTATTGTTCCTATTCATGACTTTGTGCAGTCATGAGTTTAGGATTGTGTTGTTGGATCAAAACATAATTTGAGTAAGTAGTTTTTCTTGGTCAATGATGTTATGATTATGATCAAAGTTAGGTAATTTGCTCAATACGCTATGTTCAGAGATTAGTAGTTTTTCGATTCGACTTGTCGTATAGTTCACAAAGTTCAAAAGGCTGTCAAGAGTATTGCTAGTGTCAAGTAAACTCGAGTTCGACTGCAGCCGTTTCAAGTTCACAACAAGTTCACTAGAGCTAGCAGTTCCCCTGACAGTTAAAAGTCTAGTGTCAAGCATGTGATATCAACAAAGCCCTTTCGTAGATAATATGAACGAAGTAGCTATCTGCAAAGAAACTCCGGATATCGCTCCTCAGAGACGTAAAGCTGAATTAATGCCGTAGTGATTGGTCGTCAAGGAATAAATAAAATCGATGAACGGTACCTACTATCTAAGAGATAGAGAAATCTTAGCCGACTATGCGTGTCATAGCGCTTCTAACCCAGAATAATCAGCTTCAAGGTTATGCTTAAAATCATAGTAGATCTGTCGTTACTTCGGTCTAACCTTGCTCTATTCGTATTATTCTAATTCAGTAATGTCCTTACAAGTCAATTTCGCTTATAATTGAACACATTAGTATTTCAGTAGTCTATTCCGAACAGTATTACCTTAACTATAGTTCGTTGTTACTTAATTAACGCATTATTCAAAAACAAGGTTATTCTCGTCTTTAAACTTCACTGTAATTGGATGACAATATCTCGACGCTTCATAATACCTTCGAAGTGTATGTATATGGGTTGTATACTATGCATCACGTAGGTTTATTCTAATACCAGAGCCAGCTTAGGATCTTTTAGCTGTGTGCTTGATTGATCTTGATTACTCAATTGTTGGTATTTCAAGAAAGCGTCCAGAGGCATTACACTTGTCTTTATGTCTTTATTTATGTATTTATACTTTATGCTTATTTCAACAATAGTGGGGCAGTTTTTCATGGAAGTATAGACTTTGGCATGCTATTAGAGTAGTGTTTGATCTGGGCAAAATCTGGATTTCTGCTAACTGTGCGACTGTTTGATAGTGCCACGCTCAAAAGTCACATTGGAGTGGTATGTGAGGCTGGCAGTCGAATGGAACTCTACTCCAGGAGGTGTACAACTCATGCTCCAAACCATATCTGAGATGTTATTGTATGATGATTATCCCTTATGGGGAGTGGCTGTTGAAAATGACTCTAGGATTCAAACCTCCTCCAGACATGCCATAGTCACATGATTCTTATGATAAGATGGTATGCCCATCTGAATGGCGAAAAAGCCGTTGAAAAAAGAATCGCCTCCTCCAAATGCCAAGATGAGTGCTTGAGATGAGCTTTGAACTGGAGAAAGGCTGATGCTGAAGGTAGACATGAATATGTGCCAAAAAGTAAAGAGCACCTCCCAAACATACACCTGTAGATGTTTACCGACTGAGCACCATTCCTCGGCTCGCATGATACTTATCATATCGAATTAGTTTTTAAGTAAAAAGCTCCTCAATTCTATTTTACTGATGATAGACTCATCTCTTACCTGTAATGCCTTTAGCTTTCAAAAATAGTTAGAAGAAAATTGCAAAAGATTTGGTATTGGCAAATGCTGCTTCATTTCTCTATGAGCATGCTATATAGAAGAAACAGATTTAAGGAATCCTTTAAGGAACTGGAGCCCAATGTTATGAGCTTAGATAGCATCACAATAATTTATCTGGTGGACGAAACCAAGAAAACTGGGGATCGTTTTAGAAACTGAGCACCGCTCTATAGAAATCATTTTCATTCTTTGATCGGTTCAATATGCAGTGGGATATGATAGAATGAAAGTGAAACCCTTATGGCCAAATCTTTGATACGTGCTCAGGGGGTTAGCCTGGATCAAATTTCAGCTGAATGGAGTAAGATTGCCGATGATGAATTAGAGAGCTTGCTGCTCCGAAGATCTACTCTGCGTGTTGTGAGATCATGAGATGCAGTTGTAATATCACGCCTAGACATAGTGGATCGAAGATCCACTTACTATGGCTGAAAACGACCTCTCGATGTGGCACGATAGATGATGTCTGGATCTGCCTACACGTGTCGAGACACACCGCAAGGTTGACTACCCGTTCGTTAGAATGAAGTATCGACAGTTTTGGGATACGAACTCATCATAGACCAACAAGCCCCCTTTTTGCAGTATAGTATTCTGTCAGCCATACTCAAGATAAGCTTATGTGGAACATATACAATAAGAATAACTGAATCAGACTTCACCTTGCGATTCTTATATACTAAAATCACAATAAGCACTGTGCATTATTGCTTTTACATCGGATCTTCTTTAGCAGCTACATGACTACACTTCTACTTCCGAAGCTCTGCTAGTTGATGAGGGTTCTTTTACATGGTTTATTGCAAGGATGGAGCAACTGGAATTCCATTGAGCGTGTCCATTTTAATTACTGAAGATCGGCATTGATAGCATGGCCAAAGTTCGCATCATGAGGAGCCTATAATCTTGCCGTACATGTAGATTGTAGGAGATCTTAACTAGGCAAACACATGATCCCAATACTAAGTTGGATTAATCGATAGAGGACGGATAGAATCTAGGGCTTTAAATCTTAACAATGGCAACACTGGCCCAGCTGGATCATTGACTACTTGTTCCGAGGCCTAACAAGCGTCCGATATGCTGCTAAAGCAACGGAGCACTGTTGCTAGAGGCATAATCAACATTATCGGGTGCTGCACGAGTTTCAGAAAGGTGCATCACAGCCACAGTTGGACTCTTGAGCCCCTATATGCCATATCCTCGAAAAGGTATTGTAGTAGGTATCACATCAAGTTGTCGATCCAAGACAGCCCACCTGCGAGCACCCTTATGCCTCGAGCCAGTGGCAGATCACAAAACCGTCACCAAATCTTCAGACAGACCGCGACTCTCTTTGTTTATCACAAGAACCGCTAAACTCTAGTTTTATACCCTAGAGGTTCGAACACACAAACCAGCAGCCAATCGTTAGGAAGCAGGGCTCTATGCTTTCCCGACAAGTCAAGAGCTTTCTATCTGTTGGCATTTGACAAAACTAGCGTTATGACAACTCATATTACTAGTTATCCAGATGAAGCTTCGTTCTCCATCTGAAGATCATATTGGACTTTATATACTGGCTAGAACTCCCACTAACAACACTGCTCCTAAACATTCACTTAGTACCGGTTACCATATGATCCCGTACAGAGGTATTCATTATAATGCTATCCTGCTAGCACTGTCTAGTACACAACTGCCCTAACAGCTATAGTAGTGTGATAAGAGAGAAGGAAGGGTACAGAGATGAGTCACTACCTGGAACGCGATCGTCGGACAATAGAGTAGATCTTGAAAGCTCATAGCCAAAGCATGAGAATAAAGACTGGACGTGTGAGGTATGACAGCTGATTAGACAATGAGCATCGAGCAATAGGGGCCCGTCCTGGACTTGAAAAACATAGGATAACATGACTCATGGAGTGGTGTAAGAGGACAGATGATACGGATCGTACACGATTGAAGAGAGCGATAGACATCGGAAGAGCATGCCCCTCCTTAAGTAGTAAGGAAGAGCTAGAATGAAGGACATCGTAATGAAGAGACAAAAAGGTAGAGCTCGAAGCGCTTACCACGAAGAAAGAACTATAGAGGCTCTGGGACGAACACATTAGAGGTTTGTCGGTCAGAAGTCTTCAAGTTAAGGGAAAGTATGCAATTAACGCTATAGAACACCACTTATATGATAAGTTTCAGCTTTCAATA
Source organism: Centrapalus pauciflorus (assembly GCA_020465985.1). NCBI lineage: Eukaryota > Viridiplantae > Streptophyta > Magnoliopsida > Asterales > Asteraceae > Centrapalus > Centrapalus pauciflorus. Next base: position 367,218 of record JAANYP010001267.1, read on the forward strand.
GATTCAAGTCTGTAAAATCAAAAGCGTATAAAATCGTACTACACACCAACATGAAAAGGTCTCAATTCAAAGAGATAGGAGCGAGTTTATGTGATACTAATGCGTATCTACTCCAACCTAAATCCCCATACGGCGATATAATTAGGAACAAACTAGCATGTAACTCCTATGATATAATGCCTACCCAGACCTGCAAGCTATGTATGATAATAGAGCTAACTAAAGTGAGCACATTCATCCTCATTGATAGGAGGAAGTTGAATTTGGATGTACGCAGCTTCTGTTCGTAGGGTGAAATACGCCTCCTTAGATCCTAAGGATAGTAAGCAAGATGCGTTTGGAAAACCAATGTAAGAACTGCTATCAATACTTAATGGAGTAAGGCCGCTGAGTTGCAAAAGATCGAGAGAAAGCTGCAGATACTAATGTGTTCGGCAAAACCAGTAAATGAGTGAACCGTGAGGCAATGCCGTGAAAGAAAAGTCTAATCCTTTCCGTATAAATCCCCACTCGCAGTGATTAGACCAATTGCAATAGGCTTAGAAACTTCTGCTGATTTAGCAACACCTTACACACCCGATTTAGAATGAATTGCGAAGACTAGAGAGGAAAGAAAAGTCGCAAAACCCCCCCCCCCCCCCCCCCCCCCCCCCCCCCCCCCCCCCCCCCCCCCCCCCCCCCCCCCCCCCCCCCCCCCCCCCTCCCCCCCCCCCCCCCCCCCCCCCCCCCCCCCCCCCCCCCCCCCCCCCCCCCCCCCCCCCCCCCCCCCCCCCCCCCCCCCCCCCCCCCCCCCCCCCCCCCCCCCCCCCCCCCCCCCCCCCCCCACCCCCCCCCCCCCCCCCCCCCCCCCCCCCCCCCCCCCCCCCCCCCCCCCCCCCCCCCCCCCCCCCCCCCCCCCCCCCCCCCCCCCCCCCCCCCCCCCCCCCCCCCCCCCCCCCCCCCCCCCCGCACTATTTATGATCGACTAGAAAGACGAAATTAAGCATAGCGTAATTGAAGGATAAGAAAATATAATCAAACGTCACAAACTCCTCTTTCAACTTGTTTGCTTTTAAATTAAAAGGTTAGATAGTCGGAAATCTCCTAGTAAACTAACCAATTAATTACACAAGATAATATTTATACAAATCGATTTCTTGAAAGGTGAATTTACTTTCGCAAATACACATGTAAAGCTAGACTTTCATCTAAGCAAAATATTCCCGTTGATGATGCTAAAATACATGAAATAAATCCTTATACTATTTCTAGCTCAAGGCCAAACAAATCCATAGACAAACTCGTAAAGAATGACTAACAAATTAATTTTAACTTTCGCTTTTAAACAACTCATTAATCACTAACTAAAACATGTATTTTAAGCATCCATCAAGAGATAAGTCTAACAAGGAATCGAAACGTTAAACACCTAAAACTTGCTAACAAATGTGCATCTAATGTTTGGGGGTTGACAAACCCGAATGATTACAAGGAAAACTACTCACTAGTCATAGAGGATGAACTAAAAACACAAAATAATGAGAGATTCATCTAAATAAACAACGGTTATAAAGAAAACTCCCCCAATGATTGTCAAACTATCACTACTTGCAGCAACTTTTACTTCTTCACGTGCTATCCACAGTGGAATTTTCGTAGCCTCCACATACAAACCCTAGGTATTGATTCCCCCCTATTTCAGAGAAAAAGATGCTTAAATAGCACCAGATTTGCTGCTGCTCGCGCCGCGACAGATGCAATTGTCGCGTCGCTACTGTCACTTGTACGATATGGTCAGATCCTGCAGCTGAAGGTCGCGCCGCTAGCAAGTATCTTGTCGCGCCGCGATGATGTTTCTGCTTTAAATCATCATGCATGCCACGAAAAGTCACGACGCGAAGTTTAGATGGTCGCGGCGCGACAAACAACCTGTTCGTGAAACTGCACAGCATGCTCATCTCTTTCCTTTCTTGTCACGTAGAGGAAGGGAAACTCTCCGAATTGGGGACAACGGCTTCGAATCACCTGAAAACACGAATATAACGTAAATAGATGCGAAATAAATGTGTTTTAGAGAAAAACCGGAAAAACTAGGGGTAAAAGTGACGCAAATATATATCCGATAAGTGTTGCATCAAAATACCCCACACTTGAACATTGCTTGTCCTCAAGCAATCTGCAATATTGAAGATTAAAACGGCCTTTTCGACAAACTCTCTCTACAAACATACAAGAAAGACTCCTAAACAATAAAGATCCGAAATGAAAACAATTGAAACCAAACGAGTAACTAAGGGATCATTCAAAGCAAGAGATGCAAAAAAAAAAAATATTAGAGTATGCACAACATCAAAGATTCCGAAATCTAGCCAACACAAACTAGCACCTCACCATGGAATTCACTCAACACTCAAGTGTATATAGGTTTAAGTGTGTATCATTGCACAATCCACTCAACGCCATTTATGTTGATCAATATAGGCATAAGCTTGACAAAAAATCAGATCTCGATCGCTTATAAATCCAAAATTGGCATAGAAAAAGGCTACGGGGTAGCAATTTGGCAAGGCTCGACAGAAAAGAAAAAGAAAAAGATAAAGAAAAAGAAAAGAAATAGGAGATAAAAGAGAAGATACGAGATAGGACGGGGTACAACTTCTCCTCAAAATCAGGAGTTATTTCCACAATGTGAGGAATGACAGCAACCTCACTTTATTACTACCTAACAGCAAAAAAAAAAAAAAAATTTAAATTGAGAGAAAGATGCATATTTGGACTTGGAAGGGAGACATTCAATCTCGTCGAGCCTTCGATTAATAGACTCGACACCGGAGATCTTGGACTGATTTGGGAAAATTTGGACTTGGAAGGGAGACATTCAATCTCGTCGAACCTTCGATCAATAGATCCGACACCGGAGATCTTGGACTGAACATGGGAGTTTAGAACTTTCTCTCTTTTTGTTTTTTTTTTCTAACAAAAACTGATTTTCACAAAAGAAGCACCCGTCCGGACCAGAGAAAAAGAAGATAATGGTTTAGAAAATGGAACAAGTTGGGGGGTTTCTGAAACGAAAGGGAAAAGGCTCAACAGGGCTACTAAGGGAAGGATAAATGGGAAAAAGAAAATTAAAGAAACAAAGAAATTGGTTTTCCTACAAACAGCCTTTAAATATGCCAAGATTTTCAAAAATTGCGATTTTTGACATGTATTAAAAATCAAGTTCTACTTCTATTAAACAACATCGACCAAACACACAGAAACGAAAGTGAGCATAAAAAGTGTATGCTATTAGGCTCAAGTCTCACGAAATGAATATTGAGGGTCAAATCGCTAATCGTGTGGTTTCGATCCAAGAATCCTAATAATGCACTCCATAAAACATCTCTAGCATTTAAACAACCACAATGAACTCATCTAGCTTCGCATGCATTTAAATTAGAACAATATTATCTAAGAGTCCAGCTTGCAAAAATAGAGAAAACGTTTGAAAAAAAGGCCTAACTTCCAATTAGCAGCTTAGGACAAACAACAAACAAAACTCAATTCAGAAAAATCTAACCCCACCCCACACTTGAACATGACATTGTCCCCAATGTCAAGCAATAGCAATTTAAGCACGAAGAAAGGGAAAAGAATTACTCCCCTATTGTGGCGTCCGAGGCGGCATACATTGGCACGAAGAAACACTTAAAGTTGAAACAACACATGGAGCACGTACCTACAAAAAGAAAGAAAATGTAAGATAGATTAAAAAAAATGCAAAAATGAAAACGTGACTAAACTAAAATGCAATAAAAAGAAGGTAAAAGGATAGGGAATTGCAAACAGCCCCTCAAAGGGCCCCTGGCGGTGGATCTTGGTGAAAATGATGGTCGTGAAACTGGAATTGGTCATCGGCGAATTGGCTTGAGGTATAATCTGGTGGCGCTTGAAAGTGATCTTGGTTGTATTGATGGGGCTGAAACTGCTGCGGCTGGTATTGTGGCGGAGGCGGTGCTTGGTAACCTTGACTTTGCATAAACGCTGAAAAGTGGTCGTAATGTCTTTGTGAAGACATCGCGAAGTGGTCAAAGTTAGTTTGGAGACCGCGCATGTCGTTCCCCGAAGCATCGAATCTCGCCTCATAAGCCGCTAATCGAGAGTCTATCTGATCAAACCTTGCGGTTTGATTGGAAAACCCTGCGTTCATAGCCGAGAAACCATCTCTTATAGTAACTCCCAAGGCAGCCATCTGATTTTCCAACCCAGATATACGTGGTTCCCAACCGGCTGAGCTCCGGCGGGCTGGCTGCGGTACCTCCATTTCAACTTCCTCCTCGTCTTCTTCTTCTTCCTCATCTACGTCTACTCGCCCTCCTCTTGGTCTAGATCGGCCGCTACACATAATTAGCCTCTGCGCCGGATAATCCCGTAGGATTATCTTGGTTTGCATCAGATAATGCTCATCTGTCGTCTTCATCGGGGCGCAGGCTCTCATGGAACTGAGAGTAGCCGGGGTCAACAAATTGTATGACCGGGCTAGGCGGGTAATGTAACGGCCCGCGGTGATTGCACTCTTTTCCTTTTTCTCCGATTCGGCCTTTAAAAAGGCCGCTAAGTGATAAGGAACGCAACAGTGATACTCAGGCGAGAGAACATAGAAGAGGAGCTCTAAGTCGTGCAGGGAGACCTTTTCCTGACTCTGTTTCCGTCCAGCTATTGTGAAGGTTAAGACGCGATGAACCAACCGATCAATAACTTCGTAAAATTGAGATTCTTTTGCCGTCTTGGGGTCAAACATGCCGGTAGCAATTTGGCTCCAGAAATCTTGCGTGCTAAAATCATCCGGCCGATCGATAAACCCAGTAGCAATATAATCGGCAAAGTCCGGATGACGCACGTCCTGACGGGAGTATACCCCCATCCGAACTGCAAGATCAATAACGGAAGTGGATCTCTGTTGGGTACAATTATAAGTAGAGTTGAAAACAATATTTTGTAATAGTTCAGGGGAATTTATTGTAAATACACAATAGTTATATTGTGTATATAAATAGAAGTAGTATTTCTATTTTGGAATAGATCGGACAGAATAGAAAAGAAATCGGACAGATCTAGAGAGAGAAGAAGATTGCTGTCCAAGATAGCCAAGAACTTAATGTAATATTTTTCTCTTTAATCATTCAATAGATTGTGTTTTGATTGATAATTGTTCATATGAATTGTGTTATGTTGATGAATTGATAGAAATATGAATTCACAATTGGTATCAGAGCCTAATATGGCTGAATTTGAGTGAATTTTGAATCTGAAATCGTTTTTTTTTTAGAACACTGTTATATTCATTTTTTTGAAAATCTGAAAATCAATTGAGGATTTTGATTCTGTGGATGAAATGATCTGAATTTTGGATCGAATGTGTGAAATTTAAAGGCGAATCTGATGACATAAACATCAAATATTATCTCAAAACACACAGAATTTAATTGAGAAATTTCAGATTTTTTTGAAAAAGTGTGTGTTCTTGAGGTTTTTGGTCGATTTTTGGTTTTTAATCAAGAATTAGCCAAAGTGATTTCACAAAAGTTGTTTCTGCTATTAAAACGAACCTTCGAAATCAATTTGAGGTCAATTCATGGATTTTTGTTGAAAAAGTTTGAATCTGATCTTGTTTTTGTTGAAAAATGATAAAACTCGGGCATAACTAAATTCATAGTGTCATTCGAGTTTTATAAAGAAGGCATTCGAGTTTTATGAAAGCTTTATTCGAGTTTTATTAAAGCTTTATTCGAGTTTTATGAAAGCTTTATTCGAGTTTTATTAAAGCTTTATTCGAGTTTTATGAAAGATTTATTCGAGTTTTATGAAGCTTATTTCGAGTTTGATAATACATTCATCGAGTTTCATGCCTTATGATTCGAGTTTTAAGCCTTAGTTATTCGAGTTTCATACTTCATTGACCGAGTTTCATAAAGCATTGACCGAGTTTCACTTCTTTGTAATTCGAGTTGATTTCCATTTCATTCGAGTTTAACATAACTTCATTCGAGTTGCATATCATATCATTCGAGTTTGATAATTCATCATTCGAGTTTGATCATTTATAGTTCGAGTTTCATCTTTCTTTGATCGAGTTTCAACCTTAATAATTCGAGTTTCATCTCATATCATTCGAGTTTCATAATTCATTATTCGAGTTTTGACTATTTGACCTTAGCTGCTTAAATTGGTCATAACTTTTGACTGGAACATCGTTAGAAGGCCTACCATACGTCAAATCGAAGCTTGAAAAGATATCTACATTTCTAGAACGGGCGTAGCCGGTTCGGTAAATTTTCGAGGCCCAATTCCACTCCAGAAAAAAGTTACGGGCATTTTTCTACAGAAAATCTAAAATTTCAACGTCAAAAAGTCATTTCAGAGCTGATTTTTCACAAGTTATCATTTGTAGATATAATTCTCAAAGTTTTATCAGAATTCACTCATTTTTCCATAAAAGATCTTGGAAGTTCATTTTTCAGTAATTCATAATGGAATTTGAACAATTGTCAAAGTCTGAGCTGATTTTCAAACTTACTGAATCTGAAAGGATTCGTAAGAACAATTACGACATTCTCATTCAGTTAAATACTGATAAACATTTGGCGTTACGTGACGTACAAATACTGAATGAAGAAATTCAAAACTTAAAAGAAAAACAAAACTCTGAGAGTTGTGCTCATCAATTGAAAATATATGAATTACTTAAAGAACTTGATGAGCTGAAACAAGAAAATTTTCAGAATGCAACTCAACTGAAATATCTTTTGCCTGAAAGATCTGATCTTTACAAGAAAGTTCAGGATCTTGAAGATACACTTTGTAAGACAAAACCAACTGATCAGAATTGTATTTTAAACAAAAATGAAGAAATTTTTGCTCTTCAACAAGAGTTGTCTTTAACTAAAGATTTGATTGAGAAGGAAAGACATGAGTTCTTACTTAAAGAACAAGATTTTTAATCAAAATCTGAATTGTTTGAAGATGAAAGACAAATGTTCTTAATCAAAGAACAATCTTTTAAATCTGATTACCAATCATTTGATCATGACAGAAATTCAAATTTAGTCATTATCAAAAGTTTGGAAGATCAGATACTTCATCTTACAAAACAATTACATGTGTTTACTTCATCAACTGAGTCAAAGGTTAAGACCCCTTCTTCAGTGTGTTTAAAATCCAATATTAATCAATCTGGTTTGTCTTCTGAAAGTGAAGTGAATCTAACTAACTCTGCTAAGTTTGATTCTTCTTCAGATCTTAAACTTAAGTATCTGTTAAAGATACACAGCGGCAAAGATAAAATTATTGAACAACTTCCGGTCAAGATTTACACCGGTGAATCTTCGAAGTCAAATTTTCTTAAAGTTTCTGAAAATACTGGTCATTCTAATCAGAAAACATTTTCACAGAAAAATACCAAGTATTATCAGAAACAGGCAAGAACCGGACAGTTTTTCAAAAAGAAGAGTTCGCAAAAGTCTGATCATTCAAATTCAAGTTTCTTTAGAAATTCAGATATTCAATTTTCTCATACTCAAAGAATTTTGTTTTCTGCTTTTGAAAGAGAAGCTGATAGTTATAACTTGCAATGGGTACCTAAACCCAAGTACAAGTGGGTACCAAAACCTGTTTTGAAATGGGTACCCAAGAGCGCTAACAAGTCTGGATCCAAATCTGTTTGGATACCAAAGACATCTTAAATTTTGCAGGTTATAGGTTTCTTATCATTTCAGATAAGGACCCGTTCTTCATTTCAATAGGCTCTTGATTACATCTGATCAAGACCCGTGTTTCAAATCAAAGTGGTTTCTAGTTAATTCAGACTAGAACCCGGACTTCAATGAACCAGAGTCAAAGGCTTTCAGTTACATCAGACTGAAACCCGAGCTTCCGTGACATATGGCTTCTAATCACTTCAGATTAGAACCCGAGTCTGAAAGACAAATATTTCTGGAATTCCTGCCCTGAATTCAACTCTGAAGCTGCATTGATTTAGAGGGAGTTTTATTTTTATAATTTTTTTTTGCTCCTGATTTCATTTCTATGAGTTGACTAACTGTGTGTGCTTATTTCCAGGGGGAGTTTCAGACGCACTTTGATGATGACATTTTTCAAAACTGTGTGTAATTTTTCACGAAAATATCTGATACACACATAAAAAGATTTTTTGAGCTGAAAAGCAAAATATTTTCATAATCTTCTGATTCTCTGAATCTCTCATTGCGATTAATTGATTTAATCTCTTTGATGTTCAAAATCTAATTACTTCTGAGATTCTCTTTAATATTCTCCCGTTCAAAGAATACTCTCATATTCTCCATGACCTAATTCTTTCATAACAAGTCTGATTCATTTCATATCTTATATCAGATTGTACATTTCATTCTGCTATCATTCCCAAAATTTATTCTGATTATCATCTCCGATTTCATATGAGCTGAATTTCTTGGTATCCCATGAGCTGAAACGCTTAAGATTAATTCTGCTGACTCCGATTATGCACCAATCTGAGTGATAGGCATAAATATCGCTTCTATGGTCTAACCAGAACCGGAAGACCTACCCAAGGAGCAAACCATCTATAGTTTGTGTGGGTGAGGGTTCTTTAGGTTTATTAGTTGATAAGTGTCAGTTATCACGGAATACTGACAGGGTCGAGCAGAGATAAAATGTAAATGAGAGGGATATTGATATTGAAAGGAGATGGTGGTGCATCAGATCATGCTTTTCGTATAAAGCTGACTGAATTTAATTCTGAAAAGTGAGCCGGAGGGAGCTAGGTTGAAAAATGCTGAGAGCTGAGAGTTGAGAAAGGATTTGAAGAAAAGATAATCCTATCATACACTGTGTCTGCTGGGTAATCCACATAATCTATCAAGCCCTAGGCGACTTGATATTGAAAAAGACGTCATGGACCCAGTGACGCATGCACTTAACCCCACCAGCTACTCAATTATCTTTCAAAAGATTTCTGTTTCAATAATCACGGAGATATAGCACATTTCTATCGATATATCATTTGGATATTATTGATATTGAAACAAGGAAGACAGTTGCTCCGGTCTCCAATTTCATTTGATGCACATTGTGTCTAGAGCTGATTATATACACTTTTAGGACACATCGAGTCTAACAGTCTGCGTGACTATAAACTGCTAGTCAAAAGTGACTAAGCCGGAACAAATAAGAGTGATTCTTTCATGATAAAGGATTTCCCGATGACTATTTGG
>JAANYP010001268.1:0-30733 GCA_020465985.1 Centrapalus pauciflorus
TTAGAGACGAGGACGTGCCTAAGACTGCGTTTAGGACCAGATATGGTCATTATGAGTTCTTAGTCATGCCGTTCGGGCTGACTAATGCCCCAGCAGCATTTATGGACCTGATGAATAGGGTCTGCAGGCCGATGCTCGATCGTTTTGTGATTGTGTTTATTGATGATATTCTGATCTACTCGAGGAGCAGCGAGGAGCATGGCTAGCATCTGAGAGAGGTCTTGAGTACTTTGCAGCGAGAGAGGCTATACGCCAAGTTTTCAAAGTGCGAGTTCTGGCTTCGAGAGGTGCAGTTCTTAGGGCACGTGGTGACGAGCGAGGGCGTTAAAGTGGATCCAGCAAAGGTCGAGGCGATCATGAGTTGGGGTCAGCCCACGTCTGTATCTGAGGTTCGTAGTTTCTTGGGTTTGGCTGGATATTATCGACGGTTTATAGAGAATTTTTCGCGAATCGCTGTGCCGTTGACGATGTTGACTAGGCAGTCAGTGCCATTTGTGTGGGCTGAGGAGCAGGAGAGTGCTTTTTTAGAGTTGAAGAATCGGTTGTGTAGGGCCCCGATTCTAGCATTGCCAGAGGGTTCTGAGGATTTTGCTGTGTATTGTGATGCTTCCTTCACTGGGTTGGGATGTGTGTTGATGCAGAGAGGTAAGGTGATTGCTTATGCCTCGAGACAGCTTCGGAGTTATGAGTTGAGTCGGCCAGTGCATGATCTAGAGTTGGACGCCATAGTCTTTGCCTTGAAGATATGGCGGCATTATCTATATGGGACGAGATTTACTGTGTTCACTGATCATAAGAGTTTGCAATATTTGTTCAGTCAGAAGGAGCTGAACATGAGACAGAGACGTAGTATGGAGCTCTTGAAGGATTATGATTGTGACATCCAGTACCACCCGGGGAAGGCTAACGTGGTGGCAGACGCTTTGAGCAGGAGATCCTATGAGCAGACGGTTGTATCCAGAGCTTCTCGATTAGAGGTCACGTCGACCTTGATTGATAGTCTGCGGTTAGCTCAGGAGGAGGGTCTGAGAAGCAAGAATGTGCAGAGAGAGAGATTAGCTGGTCAGCTGGAGTTATTGAGCAGAGACGATAGAGGTTTGATGACTCTCCGTGGTCGAGTATGGGTCCCCAGAGTAGGTGGTTTGAGACAGCTGATTCTAGATGATTCCCATAAGTCTCGATTGTCGATCCATCCGGGTAGCACGAAGATGTGCAGAGATCTGCGAGTTCATTATTGGTGGCCAGGGATGAAGAGGGATGTAGGGAAGTATGTGGAGGCGTGTATGACGTGTTTGAGAGTTAAGAGTGAGCATCAGAAGCCGCATGGCAGACTTCAGCCGCTAGAGATTCTAGAGTGGAAGTGGTATGATATCACCATGGACTTCATAGTGAGACTCCCGCGGACTGTTCGTGGGAATGATATGATCTGGGTTATTGTTGATCGGCTTACGAAGAGTGCCCACTTCTTGGCCGTTCGTGGGACTATTACGATGGATCAGTTGGCGCGCCTCTACATCAGCGAGATTGTTGCGAGACATGGAGTTCCGAGATCTATTACGTCTAACCGAGATAGCCGATTTGTATCGCGATTCTGGCAGAGCTTCCAGAGAGAGTTGGGCACCCGAGTTCAGTTGAGTACGGCTTATCATCCGCAGACAGGGGGTCAGACAGAGCGAACTAATCAGACTCTGGAGGATATGCTGCGGGCTTGTGTGATTGATTTTGGGGGTAGCTGGGATCTTCATTTGCCGCTTGTCGAGTTTGCGTATAATAACAGCTATCATGCATCCATTGGCATGCCTCCATTCGAGGCTCTCTATGGGCGTAAGTGTTTGACTCCGGTGTGTTGGGGAGAGGTTGGGGAGCGTCCTATCGGCGGACCAGAGGTTCTTCAGGAGACTAGCGACAAGGTCGCTATGATTCAGCAGCGGATTAGGACAGCTCAGAGTCGCCAGAAGAGTTATGCAGATCGCCGGATGTCTGAGTTAGAGTTTCAGGTCGGAGACTCCGTGATGCTTAAAGTCTCACCCTGGAAGGGTATTATTCGATTTCGTAGGCGAGGTAAGTTGGGACCGCGTTATATTGGGCCATTCGAGGTTATCGAGAGGATCGGGGATCAGGCTTATCGTCTAGATTTGCCTTCAGAGTTGTCGGGAGTGCATAATGCTTTTCATGTTAGTCACCTTCGTAAGTGTTTAGCCCGTGATGATCAGCGAGTGCCATTATCTGAGATTGAGGTCGATGATAGACTTCAATATGCCGAGCAGCCTGAGGCAGTGACAGATCGGAAAGTGAAGAGGTTGCGTAATAAAGAGGTGGCGTTAGTGTTGGTGCAATGGAAGCACCATAAGGGTACCAGCGCCACATGGGAGCCAGAGTTAGAGATGCGCAGCCGTTATCCTCACCTCTTTGCTTCGAGCTAGATTCTGAGGACAGAATCTTTATAAGGAGGGAGGACCTGTAACATCCCGATTTTGAGATAGGTACGTGGAACTATTTCATTGGATTAGTTATTTAAATTGGGACCCGGAGATATAAAATTGTATTTTGGGGTATCGGGATCGGATTTTTGGGTATCGGACCGAGTTAAACCCAAAATGTATATATTGGATGCTTCCTTTGTTCTTGGATTCATTTCAAAACCAGAGATGAAAAGTGTGTTGTGTGTGAATTGATTTCCAGCATCCTCCAGCAAAGATTAAGGCTTCAAATTGTGATTCAAGCAACCAATTCCTTCATCATCTTCTTATTTGAGTATTGAGGTAATTTTGAGCTTAAAATCATGGATTAGATGTTGTTAATTGTAAGTGATGGATTCAATTGGGTTTATGTATAGTATTGAGTAAATTCGAACATAAATCTGTGGTAAAAATAAGCTGGAATCGGGTTTGGGGATTAAATCCCCTGGCTGTGCAGAAACAGAGCATAACTGCTACTGTTCGTCCGTGAGCGCGACCGCGATCCCCTGATCGCGGGCCGCGATGTTCTTGAGGTGATCGCAGGCGGTTTGAGCCCGAGCTCGGACCGCGATGTGAGCTCGGCCGAGTTTGAGGTCAGCGCGGCCGAGACCGCGATAGAGTCAGTGCGGCCGCGATTGGTTGAGTTCGGCCGCGATGCGGCTAGGGTTTGAGTCGGGTTTTCGGGTTCTGTGAGTCGTGTATTTGGGTCCTTGGGGTCTCGAAATTTGTTGAGAATTGTGTATAGAGTTGTTGGGCTGAGTTTGTGATGTTGAGATTGTGTTATTGTGATTTCAGGGTCTCGTGTTGACAGGGTAGGGAAAGGACAGGGAACCGAGACTTAGTTTATCTAGCTGAGCAGGTGAGTTTGCATGTTTTTCTGAGATACTTGTACGATTATTTATTAATACTTGCATGATCTTTTACTGAGCTTTTTACGAGATATCATGAGTTTTCTTACGAGTTTTTATTGAGATATTATCATGCATGTATTATTGTGCTTTATTGAGAACTGTGTTTTAATATGAGATTTGGGACACTTGAGCTGTTGAGATACTAAACCGTACGGCTGGGCAGGGGTCGGGTCGCTCCCGATTCCCTTTTGAGTCCTGACGACTGCTTTGTGCGGTCTAGGGATTTGGGTACGTGGATTCGTCCACACGAGTTGAGTACCTATTTGAGTATCATGTGGGATCTCATATACTTGTTCAGTAGAGAACGCTGAACGTTTTATTATTGAGCTTACTTTTATTGAGATTTATAATCGTACACTAACCCTTGCATTCTCACCAGCGTTAGCTGACCCAGTGTGTGTTGTTGTGTATAATCCAGGTGACCGGACTGCTAGTAGGCCTGCTGCACCAAAGTAAGTTTACATTCTGTGATTGAGGAGTTAGCTACCCGCGTAGAGGTAGTTACATTTTGCGGACTGTTTATATACTTCGGATAGGTTGTGTAATATTCAGGGACTTCCGTGACTGTTTCTTGTGTAAAATAATGTTTTAAATTATCGGGTTTTCCGCGTGTACGTATGGGAATAGTGTATAGATTATTATATTATATCTTTGCTGACGTGGTAATTAGGTGGCATTGTGAATTAGTCTGAGGGTGTTACAGAATTAATAGTAGCCTACCAAGTTTGACTGCCCACTTTGACCATTTTTGACTCTTTTAATATCGAATGTACATGTAGTGTTGAATGTGTGATATAAACTGTAATTCGACATTGAATGATCTCTATAAAATATATTGAATGGAGGTCTAGATAAAAATCTTTTTTACGAAAAATAAACACGTAAAATGTTTTCGAAAAAAATATGTCATTACTGTTCTAGTTAAATCAACCAACTTTTGACTACTACTTTTTACTATTATTTTGGTTTTGTTAATTTTGAATGTACATGCAGTGTTTCATCGACGTTGGATATACGACATCAAGTGTTCATTCGACATTGAATTGTATCGGTCATGCTACATTGCATGGTGGTCTGGTAATATTTTTTTTTACAAAAAATAAACACGTAAAATTTTTTCAAAAAAAATATGTCATTACTGTTCTAATTAAATCAACCAACTTTTGACTACTAATTTTGACCATTATTTTGGTTTTGTTAATTTTGAATGTACATGCAGTGTTGCATCGACGTTGGATATACGACATCAAGTGTTCATTCGACATTGAATTATATCGGTCATGCTACATTGCATGGTGGTCTGGTAATATTTTTTTTTACGAAAAATAAACACGTAAAATTTTTTCGAAAAAAATATGTCATTACTGTTCTAATTAAATCAACCAACTTTTGACTACTAATTTTGACCATTATTTTGGTTTTGTTAATTTTGAATGTACATGCAGTGTTGCATCGACGTTGAATATACGATATCAAGTGGTCATTCGACATTGAATGATACCGGCCATGCTACATTGCATGGTGATCTGAGTAACTTTTTTTTTACGAAAAATTAACAAGTAAAATTTTTTCGAAAAAAATATATCATGACCTGTCTCGTTTTAAAGAATATAAAATTCTCGTTTTTATGGTATAATTTTTTTGATTTAACAATTAATCATATTAATGTTATTTTAATTTAAAGAAAAAGGATATTTATTTTACTAATGTCAATCTTTTTGCTATTTCCAATGTATTCCTTTTTTACCACTGAAAGAATTAAAAAATCACTAATGTCAATCTTTTTTTCACTAATTCCAAACTTTATGGTTTTAATCAAGACCATTAGGTTAATCTAATCTATGGACGATATTGGTTCTACGATTCTACACTAAATTAAGGTTCTGCAATGATCCCATCTCTCTCTCTCTCTCTCTCTCTCTCTCTCTCTCTATATATATATATATATATATATATATATATATATATATATATATATATATATATATATATATATATATATAAAATATGGTTCGAGAGAGTACCACCCATTATGCAGGGCACCAGAAGCCCTAAAGGTACCACCTTTAAGAAAACTTTTTTTAAATTTTTTTTCATAAACATGTTCTAATAGAGATTATGAAGATCATATGTAAATTTCACATACATTCACATCTCCTAGCTCCAAAAAAATGATGTGAACACACACTTACATAATTTTGAAGACATGTGAACATGCATTTATGTGATGCGTGTTTTCATGCACTTAAAGTGTTCGGATTTGCGTGAAATTTACATATGATCTCCATAATCTCTATTAAAACATGTTTATGCAAAAAAATTTTAAAAAAAAGTCTTTTTAAATGTTACATTCTGGTGCGCTGCAATGGGTGGTACTCTCTCGAACCATATTATATATATATATATATATATATATATATATATATATATATATATATATATATATATATATATATATATATGTATATGTATATATGTATGTATGTATGTATATGCTAAAAATCTTTTGTGAACACCTTATTCGTTGTAAACAATCATAAAATAGTTTTTAATCTTATGAATCTTGTTGAAAATACTACCAAACTCTTCTATTAACCTATTAATCTTATTGGGTACTATGGAATTTTAGTGAATATTATGAATTTGCCGTATATTATAAATATTGTTAAACCCTATGAATCTTGTTATAAAAACTACTATGTACCTTTTGAATGTTCTGAATCTTGTTGTAGACACTTTTATGAACCATTTGAATCATATGAATCATGTTACAAACACTTGTTGATATATATGAATGGTTATATGTATTTTTTTTATTTGTTCACAACAATAACTTGTTCACAATGGATCTCATCCCTGTATATAGGATCCAATAAGATTAATATGTTAATAGAATGATTTGGTAGTATTTTCAACAAGATTCATAAGATTCAAAACTATATTATGGTTGTTCAAAATGTTCATTCACAAAAGTTCTTTAATATATATATATATATATATATATATATATATATATATATATATATATATATATATATATATATATATATATATATGATGTGCAGCTAGCACACCTTTATTTTAAATATAAAAACGGAACCTATCGTATACTAGTATAGCTAAGTAAGTTCGGGTTGTTGATCTCAGTGACAATTGGATTTGCAAAACAATAAGAAGTAGATTAAAAGTTAGATAGTCGATAATGTGTAAAGAATTTATCATTAAAATTTCGATTATCAAATGAGTTCACAAATATCTGACAATAGCAACGAAAGAAGGATTAAAACTTGATAATTAAAGGATTATCACTTGGGGTTATTTCTCTTAACACATGGATGATTAAGTAATGATAATGCCTTGGAGTAAAAATATGTTATTACTTAAGTTATTCAATAGCCAAGATCACTTAAGGACTATCAAATAGCTTAACTCCTTAATTTATATAAAACTATCAAAGGATCACTCCCTTGAGAATTTGTACAAATTAAGACATGAGTATGAGTTCAAGTATCGAAATATTACGCAAATAATTTGGTACCAAAAGATACATTCATAAAACAATGAAGATCACTTAACCATTATTTTACAAAAGTTAAGAACATACATTCATACTCACATATTGGTTATTATCATGGATGCTGTTTTTACTTCACATTGTTCACATAATTTGCATTAGACTCACATCCTTACACAAATAATATAATGATTCATAGCAAAACATTTATATATCCATTTTCCATTACTCTCACAAGTTAAAGGATTTAAACAAAGCAATCAAAAATCACTTCATTTAGAATAGATATTATTAAACCCTAACTCACATCAAAGGCCAATCAACATCTAAAATGAATCAAAACATGTTTTTGCAAACAAACCATTATATTCATCCATAAACAACTAAACATATTAATATTCCAAGTATTACATAATCATCATCTAATGTTAAGGTATTTCATACCCAAATGATCAAAAAGTTACTACTCCATCATATTGAAGAGTTTTACAACACAAATTGCCATGAACATTGAATACCTCAAAATCAAGACAAAATGAAGATGAAATCACTCCCGTATTGATGAAATTGGTGTTAGATGATTGAATTGGATGATAACCCTTCAAAAATCGAGCAGCAAATCACTTCTTATCGCCCAAAATCGTCACAACCAAACCCTTTTTCCGAAATCAGCTTTAAAAAAGCGAGTTTCTGAATTTTTATACTGGGCCATTTACGCGCCGCGTTTTTGTTGGAGCGCGCTGCGCTTTTAAATGGCGACTTCCTATTGGACCTCCATTAAAATTAATTTAAAACTTGCAAGTTGCTGGAGGCCGTTTACACGACGCGCTCCTGAAAAGCGCGTCGCGCTTTGAATGACAGGTTCAGGATGAGTTTTCTGCTGCTATTACCGCGCCGCGCTTTTTCTAGAACATCTATGTTGGACAATTTTTTACAAAACCTGCTCCAAATAACAAAATTCCAACTAAATACCAAAATTTGCTCAAAAAGAGTACTATAAGCAATATTAAGGTGTAAATCAAAACAAATATCGCCTGATAAATATATACAAAAATGACAATATCAAACATCCCCACACTTGATAATTACTTGTCCTCAAGCAAGCATCAAAATACACATTAGATAGGGGATATGGTTGACTCTAAGAGAAGCATTTTAAACTTTCAAGCACTCAATCAATATCATAGAACATAATATTCCCTTATTGGATTGTATACTTTGAAGGATAAATTTTGAAGCAAAATGCAAGAATCCAAATAAGCATACATGGTTTTCACAATTCAAGTCATCATGATTAATATTCAAAGCTAAACACCTCACGGAAAATAAAGACACTCAAGCACTCGGTGTTTAGGCGAAATCAAAGTGCACTCTCATTACACAAAATTGAAACTATCATGAGCATAGGCTTGCCAATCAATCTAATCTCCAACTCTTTCTTATTGAATTGAAAACATCAAGAGGTCTTTTCAAGGGTTGTAACGGGGCTTGGGTTTAGGTGAGCAACTTTTGGTTAAGTGACGAAATTAGCCCAACTAAAATTAATCAAAGATAAAGAAATTAACTAAGTAAGCAATACGAGACACCATCTATCCAAAGTTAGGCAACTATACAAAATGGACTCCACTACTTTTGATTTGGCAATTTATAGCCTTCCATTCTTCTAGCTATAACAACTCAATTGAAAATACACTATATCTACATTACTATGTATCTATCATGCTCTTTTTCTTTTTCTTTTCTGCATTTTCACTTTTTTTTCATCAGCCACTTTCAAAGCATGTGTACAAACACTTTGAAAAGACTACTATATACAAGTATATACTTCAAGTGTCTATTCTACTAAGATAGCTAACTCCTAATTTTGACAACATAGAAATTGGGCTAAGGGTGGCTCAAGTTAAAAGGATAGAAAGACTAAAAGCTAATGGGTTTTAACACAACAAAAAGGGTTAAGGCTCAACTTGGCTTCTAGGGGATGTTAAGGCAAAAAGGAAAAGAAATAAAGGGCTAAAAAGAGGGGTGTAAGACCTAAATGTCTCTATCACATGAATGCAATAATAACAAGAGATGTGTTCTTGAAAAGCATCAAAACCGGCAAGTTCTACCATGAATAGTAACAATCGGCACACACATAACCAAATGAATTTTGAGCAACTAATATATCATGAATGCTCTTAAAGGCTCAAATCTTACGAAATGAAAGGAACATGAGTTATGTTGTGCAAGCTTTGATTATTAAACAATTAAACATGAAATATTGAACCCAAAGATATCCCCATTCATCAACTTACATCACTTGTTTGATTTATTTTCAAAACATACAATCCAAAAGAGATAATGATGCAAGATGATATTTGATATTACTTGAAAGTTTATTTTGAAAAACATTTTCCCCAAAATTTGTCCCAAACTAAACATGCATTTCATGCTTAACTTGACAATATAGAGATGGCGGGACAAAAATATGTAATAAGGGTTATGTAACCCTCCTTCCCAAACTTAAGGATTTCATTGTCCTCAATGAAAGAAAATGCACAAACATTTGCAATAAAGCATAAAACACGAAGCACGAAGCAAAAGGGCGTGAAAAGAGACTCCATGAATGTTGCGATTGGCAATGATGGTAGACCGCCAGCTTTTGTGCAGTGCCAATCAATTATGCAAGTATGAGTGAAGCTGGAAATGAAGGACCAGCTACAACTCCGTGCCATGAAATGCATATCATCAGAGAGTGCCAAAAAAAATTGAAATATGAACTATGAAATATATATGAACTTAAATTATGAAATTTAAACCTACCATTGATTAATATCAAACTAAATACTTCAAAGTAAACAACCATACTAAATTTTAGTCTATTTAAGGATAAAAGGTGCAAAAAAGTAAATTGTATATCGGCCATTGGCCACGTCAATAGACAATATTCAAAAGAAAACATCATAACCAAAGCAACCACCGATTGACTGAAGCAACAATCACACTATTGCGGAGCCGGAGGACTATCAAATAGCTTAACTCCTTAATTAATATAAAACTATTAAAGGATCACTCCCTTGAGAATTTATAGAAATTAAGACATGAGTATGAGTCAAGTATTAAAATATTACGCAAATAAGATTTGGTACCAAAAGATACATTCATAAAACAATGAAGATCACTCAACCATTATTATACAAAAGTTAAGAACATACATTCATACTCACATGTTGGTTATTATCATGGATGATGTTTTTACTTCACAATGTTTGAAACATCATTCCAACTAAAATAGATGTTTCACGAACAATTAACAATAATTATCAGAATATACTTGCGGAAATGTGGTCAAATTTAAATTTTCATTATTCAAAAGCCATCAACATGATACTTCCCACTTTGTCACCTAATAATGACCAAAGTGTGAGGTATCATGGATCGAAGTAGTAGGGATTTACAATTTTTAAACATCCAAAATACTTAACCATGGATAAAACTAAATTCATTCATGCGTATATACCAAAGCGGGAGTCTACTAAATCCCCACCCAAAGCTTTAACAAAGACATGCGAAAACAATGGAGCCGCTATTCAAAGTCCAACCCATTATCGATATGGTCCAGCATGGCCCTTTCTTTTATCCTGAAAGGTCAACAACTAAAAGGGGGTCAACAAAGTTGAGTAAGTTGCTAGATTAGAAGGAATACATAATATACATGCATGCAATGATAAGCGACGAGTATGTCCGATAACCAAGAAGATCAAGTGCTCAATTTAGGCTTAGAGCTGGCCCAACATTATTGCTCAATTTAGGCTTAGAGCTAGCCCAATATTGCTCAATTTAGACTTAGAGCTAGTCCAACGTCTTGCTCAATTTAGGCTTAGAGCTAGCCCAACATTATTGCTCAATTTAGGCCTAGAGCTAGCCCAACATTATTGCTCAATTTAGACTTAGAGCTAGTCCAACATGTTGCTCAATTTAGACTTAGAGCTAGTCCAACATTTCCATGGATATCCAGGTGAGGTCATTTGGAGCATATCAAGCATGGTGAGGTCCAACGTGCCTCACCCAAGCCCAAATAAATCATTCACAGAAGGAATGAAAGCAAGTATGCAACAACCATCAACATGTCAACAGTTAGCTCCACAAGGTATTGAACGAGGTATAGCTCCACAAAGCACCTCAAGTATAGTGAGGTCCAATGTGCCTCACATAAGCCCAAACAAATCTTTCTTAGGAGAAAAGAAATCAAGTATACAACAATTATCAATATGTCACCCATAGCTCCTCAAAGTATTCAACAAGGTATGGCTTCACAAAGTATATCAATTATAGTGAGGTCCAATGTGCCTCACATAAGTCCAAACAAATCTTTCATAGAAGGAAAGAAATCAAATAGACACAACTATCAATATGTCAACAAATGGCTCCACAAGGTATTCCACGAGGCATATCTCTTCAAAGCATATCGAGTATGGTGAGGTCCAAGGTGCCTCCCGTATGCCCAAATAAAGCATTCATAAAAGAAATGAAGGAATTTACACAACACTATCAGTGCATTAACAAATAACTCCACAGAGTGTCCAGTGATGTATAGTTCTACAAAGCATATCCAGCATGGTGAGGTCCAACGTGCCTCACATATGCCCAAATAATCATACATGTGAGAATTGAGGGTACATATGCATCTTCTATCACAATATCAACAATTAACTCAACTCTAGGTGATATCAAATGAAATCATATCAAGTATGGTGGGGTCCAAGGTGCCTCACATATGTCCAGTGAATCAACATGAGAGCAAATAGACTACTATCAACAATTAGCTCAACAACATGTTCAATGAGGCAAAACAACAATATAGACGAACATTATGTAACACTAATGCTAGAACTCACAGTGATCGGTTTATAGGATTCCCAAGCCTTCCAACGAAGTCACATTAGCCCCAAGAATGGCTAAAGCTTGAAATCAAGCTCCTTTCGACTCGATTCACCTAAAAGCATTCATAACGCGCACCCGTAAGCCCCCGAACACAATATAAGCCCCTAAGAGTGGCCTAAGAGTATTGGGACATCAAACCGAAAGTACTAAGTCCATATGAGGCCCTACAAGTTCCAGAATGGATCAAAGTCCCTCAAACCCCTTTAAACACTTAATTTAGAGGCGTAATGAACGTATAAGACCCAAGCATCGACCCCCAACCATGTAAAATCAATTTTTGGACCAGAAACATGGTCATGGAGCGACCATGATGTTATTTGCGCTGCTACCCCCCCTCTTGGACAGCTCCCAGGTCATTTTTTTTTTGACACAAATGCACTTAAAGTCCCCAAAACTTCCATAAACGTTTTCGTAACTTTGGAGGGACTTTACCAACAATATAAATAGCATATTAAGGTAACTTAGACACCTCTAAACATATTAGAACCATTTCATAACATTCCATGATCCCACGGAGTTCATACGGACTCCGAACGAGTCCGAAAATGAACGAAAACTCAAACCGATGACACCGAGCTCCAATTGAGCTTGGATTCAATTCCAACCAATCCCATAGCCATATTAAACATATTTGGACCATGTTTAGACATTCAAATTATGTCTAAGCATAAAACAAAATCCCAAAATGTTTTGGAACTCATTGAGGCATTTCACCGAACACTTGGCGTGCGGTTTAGCCTTAAAACGCCATTTTGAGTTCTTGCACATATTTTGTGTTTTCCAACTTAAGTAAACACTTTAATAACACAATTGAAAACTTTCCAAACACATTATACTATAACATAGCATTTTATTGCTTCATGGAGTTCATACGAACTCCAAACGGGTTCCAAATGACCAAAACCCGAACTAAGCCTTCAAAACTCTAATTGAGTTCCTACTGGCTTCTATTTACTTCCATTGCTATAAATAACATGTTTGGACCATAATGTATCATACGAAATATGCAAAAACACGATAACCCATTTCATCCACCATTTGAGCTCAATGGAAGCTCTAATTTGGGTTTTCACTCAAATCACCAATCCAACCCAATACATTACGAATTTATGACTCAAATAAGGTTATAAACCATAAACATTAACCAATACGTGATTTTTGAGTCATTTATTAACTCAACCCAACAAAACCCACTTAGGGTTCCATTCTCCATCAATGGAGAAATGGAGAGATGGAGAAGATGAAGAAGATGGAGAAGAGTATAGATGATTATACCTTCAATATGCTTCCAATATTCACCAAATCATCCACCAAAATGAAGCAATTCCAAACCCTAGCTCCAACTCTCTCTTTTCTCTCTTCTCTTCTCCCAAAAGATGAAAATATGTGAATGTGTGTGTGTGTTGGTGTGTTTGGACGGTTTTGAAGACAAGAGGGGAAGGGTTTTGGCCTTTGGCCACCCCAACCCTCTAACTCCTACCCAATTACAAAACACACCCCTCCACAACTCTTTCATTTTTCTAAAATAAAACTACGATGCTACAAGATGCAATAATTAAATAATTCACTATCCAACTAAGTAGTTTTGACATAATTATATTAAATGGATTCAAACACTACATTAAACCATTTTTATGTCATACTAATCATTATTTAGTATTCAAAGTACATTACCTATTTTTGTCATTTCAGTACAACTCAACATTTTATTTTTCTTTAATCATTCAAATCCCAATAATAGCAATCATCACTAATATTTGGTAATTAACTCATAATACTGCACTTAAGATCACAATCATAATTATTTCACAAAGTTAATTTCCCTTTTAATTATTGGGTTGTTACAATGTTCACATAATTTGCATTAGACTCACATCCTTACACAAATAATATAATGATTCATAGCAAAACATTTCTATATTCATTTTCCATTACTCTCACAAGTTAAAGGATTTAAACAAAGCAATCAAAAATCACTTCATTTAGAATAGATATTATTAAACCCTAACTCACATCAAAGGCCAATCAACATCTAAAATGAATTAAAACATGTTTTTGCAAACAAACCATTATATTCATCCATAATAACAACTAAACATATTAATATTCAAGTATTACATAATCATCATCTAATGTTAAGGTATTTCATACCCAAATGATCAAAAAGTTACTACTCCATCATATTGAAGAGTTTTACAACACAAATTGCCATGAACATTGAATACCTCAAATCAAGACAAAATGAAGATGAAATCACTCCCCTATTGATGAAATTGGTGTTAGATGATTGAATTGGATGATAACCCTTCAAAAATCGAGCAGCAAATCACTTTTTATCGCCCAAAATCGCCACAACCAAACCCTTTTCCGAAATCTGCTTTAGAAAATCGAGTTTCTGAATTTCTATACTGGGCCATTTACGCGCCGCGTTTTTGATGGAGTGTGCCACACTTTTGAAATGGTGACTTCCTATTGGACCTCCATTAAAATTAATTTAAAACTTGCAAGTTGCTAGAGGCCGTTTACGCGCCGCGCTCCTGAAAAGCGCGTCGCGCTTTGAGTGACAGGTTCAGGATGAGTTTTCTGCTGCTGTTACCGTGCCGCCTTTTATGAATCCGCGCCGCGCTTTTTCTAGAACAGCTATATTGGAGAGTTTTTTACAAAACCTGCTCCAAATATCAAAATTCCAACTAAATACCAAAATTTGCTCAAAAAGAGTACTATAAGCAATATTAAGGTGTAAATCAAAACAAATATCGCCTGATAAATATATACAAAAAATGGCGATATCAATATATATGTATGTATGTATGTATGTATGTGTATGTATGTAGATTCAAATGAGAATATAAATACATTTTGAGAAGTGTGAGAAGCACTGTGATTCATTTTTTTACATACTGATTCATCCCAATTTTAAATATATAAATAATGAATCATAAATTCTGAATTAAATAAATTAACAAATCATTGTTTTTTTCTTATCTTGATTTATTAGTTTATGAATTCATAAGTAATAAATCACAAATTCAAAAATAAGTGAATCAACTTATAAAATTAGTGAATCAATATACAAAATTAGTGAATTAAAGTGCTTAACACACATCTCAATATATATTTAGATTATCACGATAACTTAAGCACGCGCGCACACACACACACACACACACATATGTATATATAAACTGAGGTTCAATTGAGAACTTTAATGTACCGAGGAACCTCTGAGAACTTTTATGTATCAGATAATCTACCAAGAGTGCATAAAAGACAATTAAGGAATAAAAAATGTATATGAAAATTAAATATATGAAAATAAATAAACACGAAAATTAAATCAATATTAATTATATTTCATTAAATCTCTCTCACCTTTTCTCTATTTCCCTCTTTCTCTCAACCCCCCCCCCCCCCACACACACACACACACACACACACACACACACTCTCTCTCTCTCTCTCTCTCTCTCTACTCTCTCTCTCTCTCTCTTCTCTCTCATTTTTTTTTTTTTTTTCCCCCCTCCCTTTTTTCTCTCATTTCCTCCTCTCCCTTTCGGCTCTAGAACCACCGTGGTGGTTGTGCATCGCTACCACCACCACCACTACGGTTCCTCTCTCTCTCTCTCTCTCATCTCTCCCCCTCTCCCTCTCGTCCGCTAGAAAGCCTCCACGGTTGTGCATCGCTGCCACCACCACCAAAGTTCTCTCTCTACCACCACCACCATTGGCTGCCCACCCCCTCTCTCTCGGCCTCTATTTCCTATCTTTTTCTCTCAGCTAATCGCAACCACTGGCCACCGCCGGTATTCACCACCACATCTACGAAAAAAATGAACACGAAGTTGATGAAATGAAGATAATGATCGAAGATGCATCAATAAGATGAACATGAAGTGATGAACAAAATGGATGATGAACGAAGATGCATCAAGAAGATGAACATGAAGATGATGTACAAAATAGATGATGAATGAAGATGAACGATGAACAAGATGCATAGATGAACGATGAACAAGATGAACACGAATGTGTATTTTTTGAACACCATGCATAGATGAATTTGTATAACTTTTGTTAAATTTGGAAGTGTATCAATTGAATTTATTTAGCATATATTATTTGATTATTTGTTAAAATATTAAATTTAATGAGGTATGTACATTCCCAAAATGTCTTTTCTTGTTTGTTCCTGCATTGCACAAGATGCATAACATCGTCCAACTATTTATCATTTTTCCCTTGTTTGTTCCCGAATTGCGCAAAATGCATAACATTGTCCAACTAATTACCCTTTCTCCACTAATCTAATCAATATAATTTTTTGATCTAATGGATGGTATATGTTCTTTTGTACCTTGATGTATACAAGTTCCCCACTGAACCTCTCTCTATATAATATGATTCAAGAGAAATTACACATTATGCAGCACACAAAAAGGTACGTAACAATTTAAAAAAATATATATTAACATTTTATTTTTAATAAACATCATAAAGATAATATGTAAATTTCACATTCAAATCTTTTAAATTTTTTAAAATTAGTGTGAACGTACACTTACATAAATTTGAATGTATGTGAACATAATTCTATGTGATGCATGATTTCATGCACTTAAATGTACGAAATTTATATATCATATTTGTAATGTTAAATAAAACATGGACAAAAAATTGAAAAAAGTATTTTAAAGTGATACCTTTTGATGCGTTACGTAATAAGTGGTATTCACTTGAACATACATACAGACACATATATACATATATAGACACACACGTGTCACGTCACACGTGTGTGTGTTTTTATATATAAAATTAATATAAATAAACAATCACCATGAAAGGAGGAGACTAGAAGTAGACCATGCATAATCATATATTTTCATGTATATATATTATAAATCCAGAATTAAATTAAATATATATATATATGATGGAGAATTTGTGGACACCACCAAGAAAGGCACCAAAGACCAATCATATCCTAAAATTAACTCTAGAATTAAAAAGGATATGACGCCAAGACTCGCATGTAAATCCTTTTACACTTGTCAACAATCATAATTATTAAATTATATTAACACATTATCTTAACAATTTTTTTATTTACTTATATTATTTCATCAATATATTCATTTCCAATCCTACTCGGCTAGAATTTTCTTTATATCCTTTAGAAAATTAATGTGTCACTATTTACTTTATTTTATCATGTTTTTTCATGCTATCTTAATAAAAATTTTTATCTTTTTTACTTATTTATGTTGTATGTTGGATGATATATATATATATATATATATATATATATATATATATATATATATATATATATATATATATATATATATATATATATATATATATATATATATATCGTTACATTAAAATCATATTACTTTTTTATGTTCAATTTAATTCATTACGATTAAATATCATTTTTACCAATTTTATAACACTGTCACGGGATTACCGTTATTTTAAAACATTTATTTTTATCGTTACTTAAAAAAAAATAAAGGATATTTCATTGGAAGCAGATTTGACTGAATTTCTAAGTGCTTATTATCAGGCATCGCTTCCTTAGATATCGAGCTATTTGGGAAGCAATCTTTGTGGTGGGGATTCAAATTTTCGGTTGCAAACTCGTTAATTGTTCTTTCATCTTTAAAGGTAACAACTAACGATGGTCTCCAAAACTTAAAAGATGGTAGCAATTGGTTGTGTGGATCTCTCTCTCTACTTGATCACGTCTTAGAAACACGAGAGCGTTTTGGGATTCATTCCAATCGTGCTCTGTGGCGGATCTTTTCTTTGAGATCCAACGTGTTCTTTTCGGTGATTATATGTCCTATGCAAGGAGTTCGATTTGCCCTGAGATTTATGAAATTTGAATTCAACAGGTAGATTTGGTCCTTCTTAGTTTTCTTGTTCTTGTTATTTTGTGTTAGTGCTATAATATATGGCTTTCGAAAAATAATTATAAATTTGAATTTAGAAAAAAAAAACACATGAATCAAAATTTCAAACTAAACTTACGTGAATTACAAATATATTATTGAAAATAACATAAAAATTAAGGTAAGAAATTCTAAACAATTGTTATAAGTAATAAAAATATTCCAATAATATGATTGATGAAACATAACAATATTAATCATATAAATAACAAAAGTATTTATTAGATATAGTTGTTACAAATGATGTAAAGTTACAATTTAATATTGTAATAGATAAAGACATGACAATTAAGTTTAAATTTGAAAAAATTAGACGTAGTTATAATTAGCAAATTAATAAAATTATTATTATTCTTTATCATTAACCATATTTAGAAAAAACAATGGGTCACAATTCATATACAAAAATATTTATAATAAATATTTTAGGTTAATTTATCTATTAAACTTATTCATAAATTAGACTGTAATTTTTTAAAAATATTTCACGGTATGTATGAACGTAATATTGCATTTTCATCGACAGGAGTCACAGGACAAATAATACTTTGTTATATTTCAATATTAGAACTAGCTTTTGCTTTTAAAATTGTCCATCCCTATTTTGAAGCATTTGTAGGCAATTTTTTGATTAAGTAATTTGTTTAATATTATTCAGTTTGGTCGGTTGAAACTTGATATATGGAACTCGACATGTGAAGAAACTACGTGAATAACACATTACAAAATTAGGTTATATAAAGTATTACATTTTAATTAACTATCAACGTATTTGTGTGTCAAGATGACATCACTACTGCATCATCAATGACGTCATAAAATATTTGAGGGTCACATCCATAAGCACAACTGAGCAGATGCAATTGAACGAACAGATAAGTGATGTTGGATGTTATTATGACATAAAATGATAGTAGATATCATTATTGAGATTAAATTAACCATTGGATAATTAATTGTTAATATCTCAAAATACAAAGACTAAAAGTGCAATATTAGGTATTGTAGGATTTAACTGTCATTAGATGATAATTAAATAAATTATCTAGTCTTTTAATTATTATTAGATAGTTAAACGATGCATTTATTAGAATTAAAATTATGCTTTAATTATTGAATAACTGAGAGGATAATTATTCATAAATAATGAAGATAAAAATGGGTAATTATCTAGTCATTTGCATATTATTAGATAATATATAAATATGTCTTTTTAATTTATGTAATAATTATTTAATTATAGAAATAATTAAATGGATAAATATATGCATAAATAATTAAATATAATTACAAAGAATTTTTGGATAATATAAGAGTTTAATTGACAGATAAACTCTTGCATTATTTAACCAAAAATCGCCCCCTTGGTGAAAAACCCGGCCAAACACACACACATACACAAAGGAGTTCTTCATTTATTCGATTGCATATTCGGCGTCGCTCGATCATGTTATCATTGGTAGATACCAAGAGCTTCTCATTTATATGTTCTTGCAATCACATTGAAAGGTACAATATTTGAAGTTTTACGGTATAAGAGTCACATCAAGTAACATATTGATAGTGTCACTACAAGAAAAATAGCATTTTGCGGCGACAAATGTCGTCGCCAAAGGTTCAATTGTCGTCGCGGATGACCTTTTGCGGCGACATGTCGTCGCAAAATGGTCGTCGCCGTAGCCTCGTCGCTAAATATCTTTTGCGACGACATTTTCGACCTTTTGCGACGACATTTTCCTGCCATATCCTGTTGACACGTCATCGTCTTTTGCGACGACATTGTCGTCGCCAAAAGTATTTCAAAAATTAATACAAAATTAAAATAAATATCTTTTGCGACGACACAGTCGCCGCTAAAGACAACTTTTTGCGACGACTTCTTCACCTTTTGCGACGACATGTTGTCGCGAAAAGTAAAAAAAAATTTCCCAGTGGCTTTTAGCGACGACATGTCGCCGCAAAAGGTCAACATGTCGTCACAAAAAGTGGCAAAAAAACGCACGGCTTTTTGCTGTTTTTTTGGCCCCCAATCGGGTTATATAAACCCGTTTGCAGAATTTACAATTTGATATGGTTTCAACAAACTCAAATCTAATAAATTTCATAACATCGAGAGTTACAAAATATTTACCAAATACACATTTACAATTAAAAAACATTACATAATATAAACTAATTATCTTCGTCTTCGTCGTTTTCCTCGTCTTCGTCGTCCGAGTCTTCGTCATAACCAGGAACGTCTATATTTGCGGCTCTTAACGCGTTGTATAAGAGTTCTTGTCGAGCCATTAATTTTTGTTGCTTTTTAGTTTGTCGAGCAACTAATTTATCAACTTCAGCTTTTGAATACGTTTCTGATTGTGATTGAGACTTTGAACTCGATAAACTGCCTGGTAATTTTCTACCAATTCCGCGACTATGCCCACGTCGTTCTCCCAATACTTGAGACAATATTTCTTCTTCGGTCATCGGGTTGGAACTTCCGACTTGATTATTCCAAAGCTGCTCCATCTCGTGCTGTGTAATTGCAAAAAAATTTCGATATTATATATATTTCATAATAAACACTAAAAATAACTATTTATATACAATTTAATGCATTTAAGTAAAAATGATTACTTACATATTGTCTTTCGGCAATGTCATTGGCGAAAACGTTATTTCGTCGGTGCATATCACCAAATTGGTCAATAAGACTAGGAAACTGACCCGTCGTAGGGTCGTACTGTAACACATTGAATGTATATGTAAATATAAACATATATATCAAATATATATTATAAAATGCGTGAATTATATAGTATTGTGTCTATATTAACATTATATATTACCAATAACATATTCTTGACACACACACACACACACAAGTGTATACAACCATCATGTAAGTGTATATATTATCAAGAATACATATTACAATCTCTATACAAATTATCATAACTATATATATATATATATATATATATATATATATATTAATTCGTCGCAAATTAACAAGTATCTTACCAAGTATATATATCACACAACTATGCAACTTTTATATCGCAAATTATATATAGACACACACACACACACAAGTGTATACATTACAATCTTTATACCAACTATATGTAATTGTATATAACAACCATTATTTAAAGATAAAATGACTTACTAACCATGTATATGCATATCAAGTCTATACAAATGATCAAGAATATATATATGTGTATATATATATATATATATATATATATATATATATATATATATATATATATATATATATATATATATATATATATATATATATATATATATATATATATATATATATATATATATATATATATATATATATATATATATATATATCACACAAGTGTATCGCAAATTAGCAAGTATACTATATATATCAACTATCATTTAGTAATAAAGTGACTTACACGACGATCTTGTATTTGAATATATGCTTGGGATCCATGATAACTTGGATAGAGTTGTTTCGCTCTATTTGCAGCATTTACAACTCCTCGATGCATGATCCCCTCTTGCATAAAGTAGTCACAATACTTGTGCCACTCATCAATTTCCATTTGTTCTGGAGGGAAATTTCGAATTTCATCCGGATGTTCGTACCCCCCTCGATCGGAAAAATGTTTTATTTTAAAACGAGATTTTCGATCTTTAAATCTCGATGCACATTGTGCATTAATTCCCGCAACTATTTGCGTCGAATGTGGACCTGACAAATGAGGTCCCATGTCAAAATATGTCTGCAATTTATAAAAGATAATCATGTTAGTGTGTATTTTTTTAAATTTACAAAAATATATTAAACAAATTTAACCTGTAATTCAGGCCAAAGAGGGGCCTTTAGATGATCGGGTACATCACCCCACGAATTATAATATTTGGGGATGTCACCGACAAAAGCCCCGATCAAGTTATTGAAACCGCCAGCATTATCTCCAAGGGCTCGATACGTCCCCTGTTTAATATCAAATCTAATGGGCAATGGTCGTTGCCCATTCTTTTTCCATAATTTTCTTAGACCTTCATTTGTGGTTTTTCCACGAGTCTTTGAACCTACAATTCAAATGAACCAAAATGAATAATACAAGTAATTAAACTAAGTAAACTAAAAATGTTTAAAGAATTTCTTACTACTTTGACACATGGATGGTGTAACAACCTAACTTGTGCCAAGCTTGTAAATATCTGATTTTGAGATAATAATGTAATTTTATTTACATTATTTATGATGTAATGTATTAAGTTTGAAATTATATGACTCTTTAAAATTAATTGAATATTTATATTATAAATCATTAAAGATGACCAAAATAAAAGAGATGTAAAATACAAAAGTTTAGTGGGTTAAACAACAAATATAATTAAATAATATATATAAACCGAAATAATGACCATTTAAGATCATTAACTAAAATTTACTTCTCTCTCTACTCTCTCTCTACACATATCCGGCAACCTCATAAAACCATCAAGAAATTCAAGAAATTTGTGTTTAATTGAGGATTGAAGACAACAAGAAGTTACAAACAACATCAAGCAACATTAATCTGCAAGAAATTAAGGTAATTCTTGACTTAAATCTCAAGCATTCAAGAGTTGGTTCGATTTTATTAAAAACCGAAACCAAGTGATTTAAATGTAAAGATTTCAAGTTGCATGTATAAGATTATGAAAGAATATGATGAATTGAAACTAATAAAAGTGATAGAAACAAGAATTTGTGATTAGATTGTCCAGAAATGATGAAATCGGAAATTTTTATAAAAACTTGTGTTCTTGGCAAAAATAATCATTTTTGGATGATCTTGATCAAATAATGATGTTATTGATAGGGAAAAATGTATAAAAACACTCAAATAATGATAATACATCAAAATATATAGTTGCATGTTACTAAGCTGTGTTTTTGAGAAATTATATGTAAAATCCGTATGAACAAATGAAGAACACCAAGAACAAATCTGGGAAAAATGCTAAGTCTGAGATCCGAATTCGGGTAGGACCGAATTCGGATGGTGCTCATTTCGGGTCCTTAATCCGGATGAATTTATTTCGGGTGCTACAAGTTCGGACCCTACTTAGTATTTATTTCGGATTTAAATTTTTATGATGTGCCATTTCGGATAAGATGCTAATTCGGATTGGGTCATAATCCGAATTCGGGTTATGATATTTTGGATGGTGCCAAATCCGGATGCCCAATTCGGTCTGATCCGAATCCGGATCCTTAATCCGGATGACCGAATCCGGATGGATCCGAAATGGGGGGGATCCGAAACCCAACTTTTATATAAATGATATTTCAATAAAATGAATGATTTTATACATTGTTAAAAGGACTTTTTGAGAAATATTGAGACAGAGAATAATTTGAGAATAAAGAAATTATCAGAATCAGATAGAATTAAAGAATTTATGACCAAAAGATGATGACATTGATAAAATAAGTTATCAGATATCAGACTCAGATAAAATACAAGAATTTGAAGACTAAATTGATGATGATAAAGATGATGAAAATGACATGATCTTATCATGAATGATTTTGAACAGGTTCAGTATATTCTGAACAAAGATTTACAGATTTAAAGACTTAAAAGCGGGTCAGAGACTTGAACTGACAGATTACAGATTGACAAAATCCTGAGATAACTCAGGTGGCAGATTTTTATATCTGTTTGACCAAGACCCAAACTGTGAGTTATAGATATTCAAATTGAACATGCAAAGATCCGGTTGAGATATATTGATGCTGTTACATTACTTGACATTCATTTATCAGCTGGATTGAGACCTGTGCACACCATGGATGGGTGTTGCCCAGTGAATCATGATAGCTATTTGCTTATCATTTCATATTGCATTTATTAACGTTTCAGACTTTGCTTTATGATTCGTTGCTATCATGACTCTTAAGACTTATGCTTACATCATTGATCAGACTTTTGATAAGATTTATTCAGCTTGATTAGCCCTTATGGTCTATTGTTCTAGACCCGGCTATTTCACCAGTTCTCACGAACTTGGTAATGACCTCCGATGTTCGGCCATGTTGACCTACTGGTAGCTAGCCCAGTATGTGGCTGATCCCCACGATATAAGCGTGAGTGTGGTTTGAACATCATCCGATCTTATGATACTATATCTCAATCATGATGAGGGCTGTAGCGGCAGCCAAGACTTATCACGCTTAGATTTATGACTCCGCTTGACACGCATGTTAATATTGAAAATCTATAAACTCACTAAGCTTTGCTTACAGATGTTGCTTTAAAATTTTACAGGAAAAGCCAAAGGAAAATCACCTGCAGGACCTAGTACTTAGGTCATTCAAGATCCAAGTTTTGAAGCTTTCCTAGACCACTTCTCAACAAACTTTCTGGTACTGATTGGAAGACAGCTAATGTGGTGATTCTGGGTAGACTTGTTGTGATGATTGATGTTATGAATAGATTAGATGTTACCCTTTTATAATTTTATAATTTTATTTTGAAATATGTAAACTTAAATCCTAATCTGTAATGTACATGTAATTTTTAATTCCGCAATTAATTATCCTATCTTAGTATGGTTGATATCGTATTGCATATTATGGGACCTAGACTGGTGAGCACTGCCCCGTAAGGGGTGGTCTTCACAGGAAATTCTGGTGGTCTTCACAGGATGGTATCAGAGCACTAGTTTGAGTGAATCAAGTATTACGTAAGTATACTTGGTCTCAAACTGAAGCAATACATATATATCAATCATTTAGGTGGTTTGAACTGAGATAGGATGTACAGACTATTAGGATGGGAAAAAGGGTACATAGATCTAAGTCTATAAACTGATAGTTAATTGAATTTAATTTTCAGTAGAAGATGTCAGGATCAGGATCAGGTGATATTCCCAACAATATGACCCAACAACAAATGTTTGAAATGATGCAACAATTTCTAGCCCAACACTCAGAACAACAAAACAAAATGATGCAAGAACAGTTTCGTGCCAGAGATGAGGCCGAAGCTAAAAGACGTGAAGAAAAGAAAAATAAGAGAAAAGAAAAGCAAGTCCAGACCAATGAATCTGACTCTGATAAATCTAACCCAGAAACCCAAATAGCTCAGCCAAAAGGCTGCAAATTCAAAGATTTCAAAGCGAGCGGTGCCCTGAATTTCGAGGGTACTGTGGATCCGATTCAGGCGATGGATTGGATCAGTCATACGGAAGAAATTTTTAGAATCTCTGACTGTTTAGATTCTAAGAAAGTGAGCTACGCATCTGCGTTGTTTGTTGGAGCTGCTCGTGCCTGGTGGAAAACCCAGCGAAGTATCTACGGTGAAGAAGTGATTCAGACTTTAGAATGGGAGCAGTTTCTTGAAATGTTCAATGCGAAATACTGCCCGGTCGATCAGCGAGATAAAATGGAAGTACAACTGATGCAGTTGACTCAAGGGACGAAGACAGTTGATGAGTACGAACACGAGTTTTCAAGACTATGCGGCTATTCTTCATACCAAGTTGCTACCGAAGAGAGGAAGATGAATAGATTTCGTGTAGGACTCAACCCAAGATACAGACATCCCATGAGTGCGATCAAATATAAGAGTTACTTGGAAATGGTAGAAGCGGCTAGACAAATCGAACGAGGTTACTTAGAGTACGGTGATCAGCTATACGCTCCGTCTACTAACCCGATGAATCTGTCTCCTCCAAAGAAACAGCGGTTTGGCAGATTTTTCAAGCCAAATAAGTCGCAATCTCAGCAATCCTATCAGCATAGTTCACAACCGAAAGCGCAAGCTTACTCACTGACAAACGAGCCACGATTCTGCAAGAGATGCAGAAAGTCTCACATGGGATTATGTAATCCAGAAGACGTTACTTGCTTCGCGTGCAACATGATCGGTCACAGCAGTGATGAATGTCCGCAGCAGGGACGAGGATGTGCGAAGTGTGGAAAAAGAGGACACTTTATGTACCAGTGTCGTAGCGGACCGCGTTATCAGTCTCAATCATCAGCAGGAGGGTCTACAGGGAAAAGTTCTGCTGCAACGCCGACTGCAAGGACTCGAGCCTTTCAGATAACAGCAGAAGAAGCGAAAGAAACACCTGATGTGGTTACCGGTATGTTCTTACTTAACTCCATTCCTGCTAGAATATTATTCGATTCCGGCGCCAGTCGTTCTTTTATATCCACATCATTTGCACAAAGACTACATAAAGCTCCATCAAAGCTTCCCGTAATACTTGATATCGAGACAGCCAGCAACAATTATGTTATGGCTGATTCTGTTTATCGTAACTGCACTCTGCTCGTAAACAACATTGTATTCAACCTCGATCTCATCCCGATTCCATTAAAAGAGTTCGACGTTATTATCGGCATGGATTGGCTAACGAAAAATGAAGCTACTATTGTCTGCAACCGTCGAATCATCCGAATCAAGACTACAGACGGACGAGTGATAGAGATTAAAGGCGAAAAGCGAAAAGGTGATCACTGCTTCATTTCCATTGAAAAAGCACATAAGTATCTATCTAAAGGTCACGAATCTTATTTGTGCTATGCTTTATCCGAAACCAACCCTGAAAAGAAATCTCTGTCTGATATCCCGATAGTCTGCGAGTTCCCGGACGTCTTTCCTGACGACATTTCTGGAGTGCCACCAGAACGTCAAGTCGAGTTTAGTATTGACTTGGTTCCTGGTGCGGCTCCTATCGCAAAAGCTCCATACAGACTTGCACCTGCAGAAATGCAGGAAATGTCAAAGCAACTGCAAGAGCTGTTGGAGAAGGGATTTATCCGACCGAGTTCTTCTCCGTGGGGTGCACCAGTTCTGTTTGTTAAAAAGAAAGACGGAACTTTCCGTATGTGCATCGACTACCGCGAGTTGAACAAGGTTACAATAAAGAATAAATATCCTCTGCCCAGAATCGATGATCTGTTTGATCAGTTACAAGGAGCCAGTTACTTTTCGAAAATAGATCTCCGATCTGGGTATCATCAGTTAAAAGTCAGAGATGAGGATGTTCCAAAGACAGCTTTCCGTACAAGATACGGTCATTACGAATTTCTCGTAATGCCGTTTGGATTAACGAATGCACCAGCGGCGTTCATGGATCTCATGAACCGTGTGTGCAGACCAATGTTGGATAAATCAGTTATCGTGTTCATAGACGATATTCTGATTTACTCCAAAACGGAGGCTAATCATTCTATTCATCTGCGACAATTGCTAGAGTTATTAAGAAAAGAAAGACTCTATGCAAAGTTTTCTAAGTGCGAATTCTGGCTCAGACAGGTATAATATCTATTATATAAGTCTTGAGCTGTTTCCTTAACTATTTTATGATTCACCTCAGAATTTGAAATTCTATCTTAATTCTTATAGATCCAGTTCCTTGGCCATGTTGTTTCTGGCGAAGGAATTTCTGTTGATCCTTCGAAAGTCGAGGCCGTTCAGAAATGGCAAACGCCTCGTAATGCCTCAGAAATACGAAGTTTCCTTGGATTGGCCGGTTATTATCGGCGATTCATAAAGGACTTCTCAAAGATTGCTGTACCGCTTACAATGCTAACACGAAAGAATACTCCTTTCGTTTGGACCGATAAACAGCAAGAGGCATTCGATATTCTGAAGCAAAAGTTGATTCAAGCGCCGATCCTAGCCTTGCCAGAAGGCAATGATGATTTTGTCGTTTACAGCGACGCATCTGGTACTGGCTTAGGATGTGTTCTAATGCAAAGGGGAAAAGTCATTGCCTATGCTTCAAGGCAATTGAAAGACTACGAGAAAAGTGCACCAACTCATGATCTTGAGTTGGCTGTTGTTACCTTTGCACTGAAGATCTGGCGTCACTATCTATATGGGACTCGGTGTCAGCTCTACACCGATCATAAGAGTCTCAAATACCTTTTCACTCAAAAAGATCTGAATATGAAACAGCGTCGATCCTTGGAGCTTATCAAGGATTATGACTGCGAGATCTTATATCATCCCGGCAAAGCAAATGTTGTCGCGGATGCATTGAGTAGAAAAGTATATCCAAAAAAGTGCTGTTATGCCCTAACTCCAGTTATATTCTCTTCTGATCTTATTGAAGATATTCGAGCTGCTCAAACTGAAGCGCTGAAAGAAGAGAACATAGATTCTGAAAATCTTAAAGGGCAATTACAATTTCTAACTCTGAACCATTTGAGACTTCACTGTCTCAAGGGAAACCGAATCTGGGTTCCTAAATATGGTTCTATTCGTAACACTCTTCTGTCCGAAGCTCATCAGTCCAAGTTATCCATTCATCCTGGCAGCTCAAAGATGTATTTTGATCTGAAAGCTGATTACTGGTGGCCAGGAATGAAGAAGGACATTGGAAAATGTGTTGAAAGCTGCAGAGTATGTCAGATGGTTAAGGCAGAACATCAGAAACCCTTCGGGGATATGCAACCACTACCAGTTCCCGAGTGGAAGTGGGAGCATATAACAATGGACTTCATTACGAAGCTGCCAAAGACCAAGAGACAACACGACTCCATCTGGGTAGTCGTTGATCGTTTAACTAAATCAGCACATTTCATTCCGATGAAAGAAACTTATTCTCTCGATAGATTGGCGCAGCTGTACATCACTGAAATTATTTCACGACACGGTGTGCCAAAGTCTATCGTATCTGATCGTGATAGTCGCTTCACATCCAGATTCTGGCAAGCACTACAAGAAGGGATGGGTACTCGGATATCCATGAGTACTGCTTATCATCCAAATGCAGATGGCCAAAGTGAGCGTACTATTCTAACTCTTGAAGATATGCTTCGTGCCTGCATTCTTGATTTAGGTGGTAACTGGGATGACCATTTGCCATTGGTCGAATTCTCTTACAATAACAGTTATCATTCAACAATCAAGATGGCCCCTTTTGAAGCACTATACGGAAGAAAGTGCAGAACTCCTACCTGTTGGCGTGAAATAGGCGAATCGCCAATAGCAGGACCTGCCCTTCTACAGTTGACTCACGAAAAGATTCAACTCGTTAGAAGGAATATTCTTGAAGCTCAAAGCAGGCAGAAGTCATATTATGACAATCGGCATAGATCCATCAGTTTTGCAGTTAACGATTGGGTGATGCTGAAAGTATCCCCAATGAAGAATGTGGTACGGTTCATTAAAAGAAACAAGTTAGCTCCGAGATTTATCGGACCGTTCAAGATCGTCGAAAAGATTGGAAATCAGTCTTATCGTCTTGATCTACCAGCGGACTTAGCTGGAATACATCCTGTATTCCATGTTAGTCATTTGAGAAAAAGCTTAGCTGACGAAAGAGAAGTACAGATACCACACGTTAACCTGCAAATTGATGAAAAGCTTCGCGTGATTGAAGAGCCAGAACGTATTCTGGACTCGAAGATCAAGAAGCTAAGGAATAAAGAGATACAGATGGTGCTCGTCCAATGGAAACACCACAAAGGTTCGCATCAGTCTTGGGAATCGAGTGATGTTATGAAAGCTACTTATCCCAGTCTGTTCGAATCTAGCTAACTTCGGGGACGAAGTTTGTGCGTGGTGGAGCCCATTCTGTAACAACCTAACTTGTGCCAAGCTTGTAAATATCTGATTTTGAGATAATAATGTAATTTTATTTACATTATTTATGATGTAATGTATTAAGTTTGAAATTATATGACTATTTAAAATTAATTGAATATTTATATTATAAATCATTAAAGATGACCAAAATAAAAGAGATGTAAAATACAAAAGTTTAGTGGGTTAAACAACAAATATAATTAAATAATATATATAAACCGAAATAATGACCATTTAAGATCATTAACTAAAATTTACTTCTCTCTCTACTCTCTCTCTACACATATCCGGCAACCTCATAAAACCATCAAGAAATTCAAGAAATTTGTGTTTAATTGAGGATTGAAGACAACAAGAAGTTACAAACAACATCAAGAAACATTAATCTGCAAGAAATTAAGGTAATTCTTGACTTAAATCTCAAGCATTCAAGAGTTGGTTCGATTTTATTAAAAACCGAAACCAAGTGATTTAAATGTAAAGATTTCAAGTTGCATGTATAAGATTATGAAAGAATATGATGAATTGAAACTAATAAAAGTGATAGAAACAAGAATTTGTGATTAGATTGTCCAGAAATGATGAAATCGGAAATTTTTATAAAAACTTGTGTTCTTGGCAAAAATAATCATTTTTGGATGATCTTGATCAAATAATGATGTTATTGATAGGGAAAAAATGTATAAAAACACTCAAATAATGATAATACATCAAAATATATAGTTGCATGTTACTAAGCTGTGTTTTTGAGAAATTATATGTAAAATCCGTATGAACAAATGAAGAACACCAAGAACAAATCTGGGAAAAATGCTAAGTCTGAGATCCGAATTCGGGTAGAACCGAATTCGGATGGTGCTCATTTCGGGTCCTTAATCCGGATGAATTTATTTCGGGTGCTACAAGTTCGGACCCTACTTAGTATTTATTTCGGATTTAAATTTTTATGATGTGCCATTTCGGATAAGATGCTAATTCGGATTGGGTCATAATCCGAATTCGGGTTATGATATTTTGGATGGTGCCAAATCCGGATGCCCAATTCGGTCTGATCCGAATCCGGATCCTTAATCCGGATGACCGAATCCGGATGGATACGAAATGGGGGGGATCCGAAACCCAACTTTTATATAAATGATATTTCAATAAAATGAATGATTTTATACATTGTTAAAAGGACTTTTTGAGAAATAGTGAGACAGAGAATAATTTGAGAATAAAGAAATTATCAGAATCAGATAGAATTAAAGAATTTATGACCAAAAGATGATGACATTGATAAAATAAGTTATCAGATATCAGACTCAGATAAAATACAAGAATTTGAAGACTAAATTGATGATGATAAAGATGATGAAAATGACATGATCTTATCATGAATGATTTTGAA
>JAANYP010001269.1:0-21076 GCA_020465985.1 Centrapalus pauciflorus
ATATATATATATATATATATATATATATATATATATATATATATATATATATATATATATAGGATATAGGATATGGATCACGTGAGAAGAGATCTTATCGTGAGAAATGGTGAGAAGGAGGGTTTTGCATTGATATTGAATCATCAAACTATTGATTCATGATTATTGATTCATTTTAGACATTGTTGAATCAAATGTATTTAATTATATCAAATCCGGATCACAAAAAAACATGGATAAAACTTTTGGTGCATCATGACCGCAGAAAAATGAATTATTACTGAATCATCATTTTTAGCCCGTAAATGATGATTCAAATCTATATATTTGGTTCAAAAGTATTGATAATTAATCAATAATCATGAATCAATAGTTTGATGATTCAATATCAATGCAAAACCCTCATTCTCACCATTTCTCATGATAAATCTCTTATCACGTGATCCATATCCTATATATATATATACCTTATCCTTTCGATGTTTGGTACTTCTTAGTCTAAAATAACTACCGACAATGACATTTTTGGGGGTAAATATGAACATTAATGTGAGTGTGTAGTTTTATAGAAAACCCAATTGTGATTTGTGGTTGATTGTAATTGTGCCCAAAAAAGTTTCATAATAAGATTATTGAGATCGAGAGTGACATGTATTGTGAGAATGAGAGGTTGAACATGATAAATCACATATTAAATTGATTGAATTCTAGATTTATTATTATTAAGAATAAAAGTTTGCCACATGTCATCATTTTTTTTAATTGACCACTTGTCACATTCTCAATTTACCATGTCATTTACCACTATCTAATTTAAATTTAAATCAAATCAAATCCATTTCATTAAAATTTTAATTAATATTTTAACCAAAATTATATAAACTCTAAGTTATTATTATTATTATTATTAACTTCTATATGTATTAAATATTTATTTTTAAATATTATTATTAAGTAAACTTAGTACATGAGTATTAACCTAGTATTTATTAAATTGAAACAAAACGGTCAAAGATGCCTAAAAATATAATGAATCATGACTATTGATTTCTTTCAATGGGCCTTCATTGGATCTTCAATATGGAATTAAACCTTATAGAGGAATTTGTGTGACTCTGTGAGGTTCTCAACTTTGGGCCCTTTACTTCGTAGATCCTTTACAGTGATAATTACAGGCCTAAATGGAGAATTGGCTCAAAAGCAGTTTATGTATTCAAGAAAAGAAGGCTCCAGGATTGATAATTTGCAGGCTCACAAATGGATAATTCGCTTAATTGAAAGTTTCTGGATTCAAGAATAGAAGGTCTAGATCATTTTTCATGTTAATTGAATGAGCTGCAAAGTGCAAACGAACCGAACGAAAAACAAATAAGGATATGTTAATGTTCGTTCGTTTAATTTAGTTGAACATTAAACGAACACAAACACAAACAAACGTGAGATATCTTGTTCGAGTTCGTTTATTAAGGAATTGACCTTATTCGTGTTCCTTAAACTCGTTTAACAGATAATGGAACATAAACGAATGTTAAACGAACGAATTAATGAACATTTAAAGGAACACAAACAAACACATCTAAACATAAACGAACTTGACATGGTTCATAAATTTTAAATTACATTAACATATTCATAAGTTTTATAAATGACTTTAAACTATTATAACAATAGTAAATTAATGTTCTAAGAAACAATAAGTTCAATTTCAATACTAAACAAGCAATAACATTGAATGTCACAAATAATACCGGTATCAGAGTTTGAAGTTTAATTTTATAATTTTATAATATTATTTAATATATTATTTAATGATATTATATAATAATAATAATAATAGCTATATGTTTATATCTAAAATAATATAAACGATAAACGTCATTATAAATAAACGAACTATAGGTATCAAAATCTTTTACCTACACCAATAAAAAGAGTGGGTAAACGTCATTGAATGTCACAAATAATACCGGTATCAGAGTTTGAAGTTTAATAGATCATAATCTGAACATTTTATTTTTTCACTGGTTTCTATGAACTTTGATTAGTAAACTTCACAATCCACACAGGTTGAAGTTAGTTGCAGAAATGAAAAATATACCTATGTGAGAGCCTTTGAAATGTCTCATTTTCTCCTGCTAAAAAAGGTAAACATTCTTAATATTTTGTCGATTCTTGTGCTTAGTTTATAAAAAAGTGAATATAAAGAAAAGAGATTAGAGAATACTTGTTGACAATTGTGTTTAGTTTATACTCAAATTCAATATCATGATTCTGCATGTTGATATTTTCTTGCAGAAGACAAAAAAGAAATGAGAATGAAAAAAATAAATTTGAGTAGAAAACCATACCCATACCTAGTTTTTCAAGGTTATCACTTATAATAAAAAAATATGATACCAGTTGCTTCAATTTTATCGCTGATCGATTATCAAAAAATGTTGAATAAGAAGACGTATATAATTTACTGAGAAATCACAAAAAATATGTAATACCTGGTATTAAAACAGAGTACGTTTTTTTCTCGAAGAACTATTAAACACATTGTAGGCAATAATCTATTTGATGTTTATTAATTTGTGTATAGAAATTGTGTTTCACACGTACATTTTTAACGTAGCGATAATTTTTTCATGTGTGAAAAAGGAAGTTCGGAAAAACGATATGTGAATTATATTGCTAATTAAAACCAAATATAAGTAATTTGACACAAACATTGAACAATACTTGAACACATAAAAAAATCAATACTTTAACATGTATTTGACTTTAACCAAATTAAAACCATCTCTATCCATACATCATATCTACTTCAAATGTTAAAGAACAATAATGTGCAAAACAAATATGCCAAGATGACATTCTAATTAAACAGCACCACAAAAGGTGTCACAATAAAAAGTCAAGACCAACATGAATTTGTGAATATCAATCGATTTCAGAAATTAAATCTTCCAAAACATATGAAATCGATTTCAGAAATTAATATCAAGTACATGGATTTGTCCATGATAATCTTTATTGGGTATTTGTGACATGTTTTTCTATAATTAAGAGTTCAAGAACACATGTAAGAAACTTGACATAATTAATTAATTATCCGGAGAGTGGGAGTAATATATGTATATTTAGTTATATATTTCCATTTCTTTAAATGGTATCTAGGTAGCTAGTAATTGCGGAAATTAACGTATTTTGGAGGTATGATTCTTTAATGCCTCGATCATATGTATTTTTTTTATTTCATGAATTATCGTGTTTTAAGTTAAATAAAAAGATAATAATAATATATATGTGAATTACTTGCTTTTAGTCATGATCTAAGCTATAAGGCGCGCCTTGTTACCAAAACCTTATACGCAAGTTGAAGGCGTCAACTTCCATGAAACATTTTCTCCGGCTGCCAAATTAGTAACTGTACTGTGTATGCTCACGGTTGCGACAAAGAAAAATTGGGAACTACACCAATTAGATGTCAGCAATGCTTTCCTCTATAGTGACCTTGAGGAAGATGTTTACATAAAGATTCCACAAGGTTTTGCAAAGAAGGGCAATACTCATGTTTGCAAATTACATATATATGACTTAAGATGGGCATTTAGAAATTGGTATCACAAGTTCACTCGAGCTCTCCTCACTTTTGGCTTTCACCAATCCAGGTTAGACTACTCTCTCATCATTTTTATAAGGATTCCAATTACGATTCTGCATTGATATGCATCGATGATGTTCTTTTGGCTGGAAATGATACTTCTTGGATCCAAGATGTGAAGGCGTATTTGGATGTACAATTCAGCATTAAAGACTTGTTCCGCTAAAGTATTTATTGGGCATTGAAGTGGCTAGGTCTCCTGACAGGGCCGACCCTGAGCAAGGTTAACACGGCCAATCGCCCAGGGCCCATTAATCATAGGGGCCCATTCTCAAAAAAACCTATAATATACTTTGGTCTATTAACGATTAAATAAGGTTATTGAGTTACAAAATTTTTAAATTTAACATTATATGATTATAAATTTTTTGTTGTTAATTTACCAATTTTACTTGAACTTTACATATATTAAATATACATACATATTTATTGGGCTCATTTTAAGTTTTTGCCCAGGCCTCGAAAATGATTAGACATGCCCTATCTCCTGAAGGTTTCATTCTTAATCAATGAAAATACATGTTAGATACTTTAGAAGAAAGTGGCATTCAAACTAGTCGTCCTAGAGTTTATTCAGTCAATCAGCTCAACCAATTTTTGAGCAACCCTCGCGTACACACATGCATGGATGCCGCAGTGAGTGATCGATGATACCTCAAAATGACCCTGGTCAAGGACTACACACACATATATGGTTAGCGGAAGGATTAAGAGGAATATGGAAACTATCATTT
Organism: Centrapalus pauciflorus; assembly: GCA_020465985.1. Lineage (NCBI taxonomy): Eukaryota > Viridiplantae > Streptophyta > Magnoliopsida > Asterales > Asteraceae > Centrapalus > Centrapalus pauciflorus. Next base: position 4,384 of record JAANYP010001269.1, read on the forward strand.
CAGCGAGGAACTTTAGACATTATTGCAAATTATAGTATTTATTTGGAAACATATAGTATTCGCCTATGATTGTTAATAATCCTGACATTATTCCTACAATCCAGCTCTAAATTCTTCTTCTTTTTTTTTTTTTTTTTGTAAATGACAAATTAAATCCATTTATCGATCAATTGCACCCATAGAATTCTCCTCTAAATCAAAGCAAATCGTAAGCTTGTAAATGGTGGGCTCTTATATATGCAGAAATTAGATCACATGCTCAACTCATTTGACATACTTGGGTTTGTTGCTATCTTTTGAATCTTTCATTGTCACGTTTGACAGCACAAAACCTCCATCTTCTTGTTCGACGAAATAGAAACAAGAATTGGCCCAAATCATCGATCCGGAGCAAGTTTATTTGTTGAAATGCTAAGAAAATTTTTATAAATCAAAGCTAGCTTGTGATGAGCTAAATTACACCAAAACCAAGTTTAAGGGCACATCAAGGGGTTTGAGAAATGAGTTAGTGTAACAAGTAAAAACCTCTTTGAAAATACAAAAGTAAGAGAGAGGAGAAAGACACAAATGTTCAAACTCCATGTCAAATTACTTCTGAAATTTAAACATTTTCATCAAAGGGTTTGCCAAATAGGAGCCATATTTGCAAAAGTAAAAACCCAACTCTTTGCCACATCATCCAAACCCTTGCAAAAAAAAAAAAAAAAAACCCATCTCATTATGCCAAATAGGAGTCATATGCCCCATAGGGGCTTGAGCTTCGCAAGTCTACGTACAAGAGCACTAAATAAATGGGAAATATCTGCATATATAGGGTATGTTTGGCAATGAGCATTTGAGTGTTTCAACTTATGATTTTTGAAAGCTCAATACCAAAAGCTCCATAGTTGGTAAGATCCAGCTTAAACTTTTGATTTGAAAATAAAAGTTCTCAAAACCTCTTTTGTGATGAGCTACTTGAAGTAACTTTCAAAAGGAACTTGAGTTTTTGACCAAACAAAATTACATTTTTACTCTCTTAATTAATAATTATAAATTACGAGTTTTAATTAATTAATGTCATTTTATGTCACAATTAATACTAAAATTTATAAAAATTAAAAACTCTAACTCTTTAAAAAAATTACAGCTCCTGAAACCTCCAGCTTGATGCTACAACTAGTTGTGCCAAAGATACCACGGAAACTAGTACTAGAAGCAAAAATATCCCCACATACATACAATGTTACAATTATGTACGTACCCGGCCATTCCACTTGGGCTTCAACCATTGTTAGCTAATAGATCATAATCTGAACATTTTATTTTTTCACTGGTTTCTATGAACTTTGATTAGTAAACTTCACAATCCACACAGGTTGAAGTTAGTTGCAGAAATGAAAAATATACCTATGTGAGAGCCTTTGAAATGTCTCATTTTCTCCTGCTAAAAAAGGTAAACATTCTTAATATTTTGTCGATTCTTGTGCTTAGTTTATAAAAAAGTGAATATAAAGAAAAGAGATTAGAGAATACTTGTTGACAATTGTGTTTAGTTTATACTCAAATTCAATATCATGATTCTGCATGTTGATATTTTCTTGCAGAAGACAAAAAAGAAATGAGAATGAAAAAAATAAATTTGAGTAGAAAACCATACCCATACCTAGTTTTTCAAGGTTATCACTTATAATAAAAAAATATGATACCAGTTGCTTCAATTTTATCGCTGATCGATTATCAAAAAATGTTGAATAAGAAGACATATATAATTTACTGAGAAATCACAAAAAATATGTAATACCTGGTATTAAAACAGAGTACGTTTTTTTCTCGAAGAACTATTAAACACATTGTAGGCAATAATCTATTTGATGTTTATTAATTTGTGTATAGAAATTGTGTTTCACACGTACATTTTTAACGTAGCGATAATTTTTTCATGTGTGAAAAAGGAAGTTCGGAAAAACGATATGTGAATTATATTGCTAATTAAAACCAAATATAAGTAATTTGACACAAACATTGAACAATACTTGAACACATAAAAAAATCAATACTTTAACATGTATTTGACTTTAACCAAATTAAAACCATCTCTATCCATACATCATATCTACTTCAAATGTTAAAGAACAATAATATGCAAAACAAATATGCCAAGATGACATTCTAATTAAACAGCACCACAAAAGGTGTCACAATAAAAAGTCAAGACCAACATGAATTTGTGAATATCAATCGATTTCAGAAATTAAATCTTCCAAAACATATGAAATCGATTTCAGAAATTAATATCAAGTACATGGATTTGTCCATGATAATCTTTATTGGGTATTTGTGACATGTTTTTCTATAATTAAGAGTTCAAGAACACATGTAAGAAACTTGACATAATTAATTAATTATCCGGAGAGTGGGAGTAATATATGTATATTTAGTTATATATTTCCATTTCTTTAAATGGTATCTAGGTAGCTAGTAATTGCGGAAATTAACGTATTTTGGAGGTATGATTCTTTAATGCCTCGATCATATGTATTTTTTTTATTTCATGAATTATCGTGTTTTAAGTTAAATAAAAAGATAATAATAATATATATGTGAATTACTTGCTTTTAGTCATGATCTAAGCTATAAGGCGCGCCTTGTTACCAAAACCTTATACGCAAGTTGAAGGCGTCAACTTCCATGAAACATTTTCTCCGGCTGCCAAATTAGTAACTGTACTGTGTATGCTCACGGTTGCGACAAAGAAAAATTGGGAACTACACCAATTAGATGTCAGCAATGCTTTCCTCTATAGTGACCTTGAGGAAGATGTTTACATAAAGATTCCACAAGGTTTTGCAAAGAAGGGCAATACTCATGTTTGCAAATTACATATATATGACTTAAGATGGGCATTTAGAAATTGGTATCACAAGTTCACTCGAGCTCTCCTCACTTTTGGCTTTCACCAATCCAGGTTAGACTACTCTCTCATCATTTTTATAAGGATTCCAATTACGATTCTGCATTGATATGCATCGATGATGTTCTTTTGGCTGGAAATGATACTTCTTGGATCCAAGATGTGAAGGCGTATTTGGATGTACAATTCAGCATTAAAGACTTGTTCCGCTAAAGTATTTATTGGGCATTGAAGTGGCTAGGTCTCCTGACAGGGCCGACCCTGAGCAAGGTTAACACGGCCAATCGCCCAGGGCCCATTAATCATAGGGGCCCATTCTCAAAAAAACCTATAATATACTTTGGTCTATTAACGATTAAATAAGGTTATTGAGTTACAAAATTTTTAAATTTAACATTATATGATTATAAATTTTTTGTTGTTAATTTACCAATTTTACTTGAACTTTACATATATTAAATATACATACATATTTATTGGGCTCATTTTAAGTTTTTGCCCAGGCCTCGAAAATGATTAGACATGCCCTATCTCCTGAAGGTTTCATTCTTAATCAATGAAAATACATGTTAGATACTTTAGAAGAAAGTGGCATTCAAACTAGTCGTCCTAGAGTTTATTCAGTCAATCAGCTCAACCAATTTTTGAGCAACCCTCGCGTACACACATGCATGGATGCCGCAGTGAGTGATCGATGATACCTCAAAATGACCCTGGTCAAGGACTACACACACATATATGGTTAGCGGAAGGATTAAGAGGAATATGGAAACTATCATTTCAGCGAGGAACTTTAGACATTATTGCAAATTATAGTATTTATTTGGAAACATATAGTATTCGCCTATGATTGTTAATAATCCTGACATTATTCCTACAATCCAGCTCTAAATTCTTCTTCTTTTTTTTTTTTTTTTTGTAAATGACAAATTAAATCCATTTATCGATCAATTGCACCCATAGAATTCTCCTCTAAATCAAAGCAAATCGTAAGCTTGTAAATGGTGGGCTCTTATATATGCAGAAATTAGATCACATGCTCAACTCATTTGACATACTTGGGTTTGTTGCTATCTTTTGAATCTTTCATTGTCACGTTTGACAGCACAAAACCTCCATCTTCTTGTTCGACGAAATAGAAACAAGAATTGGCCCAAATCATCGATCCGGAGCAAGTTTATTTGTTGAAATGCTAAGAAAATTTTTATAAATCAAAGCTAGCTTGTGATGAGCTAAATTACACCAAAACCAAGTTTAAGGGCACATCAAGGGGTTTGAGAAATGAGTTAGTGTAACAAGTAAAAACCTCTTTGAAAATACAAAAGTAAGAGAGAGGAGAAAGACACAAATGTTCAAACTCCATGTCAAATTACTTCTGAAATTTAAACATTTTCATCAAAGGGTTTGCCAAATAGGAGCCATATTTGCAAAAGTAAAAACCCAACTCTTTGCCACATCATCCAAACCCTTGCAAAAAAAAAAAAAAAAAAAACCCATCTCATTATGCCAAATAGGAGTCATATGCCCCATAGGGGCTTGAGCTTCGCAAGTCTACGTACAAGAGCACTAAATAAATGGGAAATATCTGCATATATAGGGTATGTTTGGCAATGAGCATTTGAGTGTTTCAACTTATGATTTTTGAAAGCTCAATACCAAAAGCTCCATAGTTGGTAAGATCCAGCTTAAACTTTTGATTTGAAAATAAAAGTTCTCAAAACCTCTTTTGTGATGAGCTACTTGAAGTAACTTTCAAAAGGAACTTGAGTTTTTGACCAAACAAAATTACATTTTTACTCTCTTAATTAATAATTATAAATTACGAGTTTTAATTAATTAATGTCATTTTATGTCACAATTAATACTAAAATTTATAAAAATTAAAAACTCTAACTCTTTAAAAAAATTACAGCTCCTGAAACCTCCAGCTTGATGCTACAACTAGTTGTGCCAAAGATACCACGGAAACTAGTACTAGAAGCAAAAATATCCCCACATTCATACAATGTTACAATTATGTACGTACCTGGATAACATTCCACTGGGATGCTACTAGAAGTTTCAATATTGGATCATTCAATTCCTTGAGAAAGAAAACTCATAACCCATTAACAAGGAATTGGCACACATAAAAAAGTTATAGTTCTACAGAAAATTTGCTGAAAATGATGAGTTAACCATTTAGAGTATAATTAACTCCACACCAGGAGGGATTCTGGATGGCAAATCAGAATGTGCTGAGGACTTAGCTTGCTTCTCCTGCATCAAAATTTCACTAGCAATGGGGCCTTGGCACAAAGCCTGATAAGTAGGATCAATAACCATCCTCTTCAATGCAATACCATTCTCAATGAAATATTCAACTAGTTCTAGGTCACTTGTCCGCCCAAAATATCCACCTATCGCCACCATCTCGAGGTGTGGATGGGGATGCTTAACCGCATGCCTTACTTCCCTTCTTATACTCATAGGTGTCATCCAGATCAGCTGCAACATTGTCGAAACAAATTAACATGCGTAGTAAAAGCTCCAAACCAAAATCATTACCTTGGTTGTTATGCAAGAATGCACGCTTCAGTGCTTCTGGGACAAATAAGCTTACGGCCCGTTTATGAAGGTAAAAGAGAAGGAAAGAGGTTAAATTATCCTTCAATGGGATTACGCATTGCAGAAGTCAAAATTAAGGTGTTGAAACCGGCCTTACGCTTTTGTGGGTATTTTTTTTTTTCCTTTGAATCTGTACCAATTATGGTGTATTAAGTTTTTTTTTCCTATCTCAAATTTGAGGAAGGTTTTCATGCAGTGAGTTTTTCTTTTCATTTTCATATTATACAGTGTATCTATTGGTAATATATCTATAAAGATTTATATGTTTTTTTTTAGATCTCAAATTTAAAGCATATATGATGTTTCCATGATGCATGCCATGGTGAAGCCTTTTATTTTTTCTTTTTTTGAAAATTTTCCATTTGCATAATATGCAGTAAACTTGGTTTGTTGTCATTGTTAACTTTCTCGTTTAATGTCCATTCCCTCCAATATTTCATAATAGATATAACTTTATCATTTAATCTAATTGATTTTAAAAAGTAATAAAAAGCTAAAATTAATTACAATGTAATTTTAGTTTAATTACAATCTTGTCCAGTCTGCCGTTAAAGACTATGAGTCTATGATTCAGTTAAATTGAGATAGAGCAAGTACCTGAACCATAATTGTCTCCACCCTTGGGCATGCTTTAACCACCCAATTAATTAACTCAAGAAGACTATTGTCTTCCCATGCTTCTACTCCCAATGACAATTTCTTGACTGCAGGAAGCTCAGGGAATGAAAGAAGCTGCATATTTTGCTGGAAAAAAATAGAAGCATTGTCAAGAAAAAAAGTTATGAGAAATTAAGGAGATGAAACATTTTTCATTGGAAAGTTAAACTAATTAACCTGTGGACGGCTGATGTTCAATTCAAGAACTTGAACCGAAGGAATACAAGAAGATGATATCAGTTGTAAAACATTGTTTTCTATTCCTGAATATGCTTCGCCAAGGGTAATCTTTTTAAGCCTCGGAACATTATTGAGTTCTATGTCAGTTGCTGAACCCAAGTAATGGAACCAAGCAAGGTTTGAATTACATATGTATATGGATTCAACTCCAGAACAGTTTAATATCTCAAGGCTGGTTAGATTGTGTGTTGGTCCAGTGATCTTAACATTCACCAAATGTCCAGAGTTACAAATATGGAGATGTTCCAGTACTGGACAGCTTGTCAGAATTTTCCCCAAGGCTTCATCATTGATGTTAACAGACTTCAAGGTAAGAACTGTGAGAAACTTTATCTCCATCGCCTTAGAAGGCATTCGGGGAACATTCAAAGATTGCCTCTTAAAAAAAGCACCTGATTTTCTATCCAGGATTTTGTTGGGAAAAACAAAGTTCCTCGCAGGATCTCTAAAAAAAGGATCATCGTTCTCCATCAAATCCAACTCTAGGTTTCGCACATTTTTTGATATTGCGAACTCCATCCATTCAGTAAGAGCACCTTTAGAACTCCTATCTAGATCAAAACAAATTTTAAACTCTTCAAGCATTGAGTTCCTGTGATGACGGATTACACGGTTAACCCGGTTAATGTACTTGTTTCTCTCTGGAACTCGCATCCTTGGTTGCTCTATTATCATATGCAATCCTCTATTGTCCTCAAAATCTAAACGACCTGTTTGGCACCACAAATATCTCCATCGTCTTGCAAGTATGCTGGTGGCAGCTGACTCCTTGAGACGCAAATGAGACAGAATAGAAACAAGAACTTCATCGGGCAATCGGCTCAGCAGATCATCGGAATTATAATCGAATTGATCGCCCTTAATTTTACACACCATTAGCATATATAAGGAAAAAACAAAAACAAGACATTTTCAGTTTATAAAATCAAAATCCTCATATATATGTGCATCATGCCACAGCTAAGTTTTAGCATTTGCATTCCTTCAGCCATTAACACGACCCCGGCCCCCGCCCCCCCAAAACACGTAATCATAATGCATAATAAATGTTACTGATCGATACTTAAAGTCAAATGGAAACCATAAAAAATATCGTGATTAAATTGTAGAAGGACATCATCATTCAAAACATTCTCAAGAGATCACCAATGGTGTTCTTTGCCACTCACATCCTTTTTCCCATCTTTCAAAAGTTAAGCAAAAAGATGAACTACTATTGTTAAGATTAATTAAAGAAATTAGCAATCACTTCCAGGTGTTAATCTTTGATTCCACACCTGCCTGGGTTTGCTGGTCATGTATACATATCGATCAGCTTCATTTTAACGTTCATTTTTGGAAATTCTCATAAACAGAAAATATAACAATTACCAGTACTTATAGATTCCCTAGGGATGCTAGAGTACGTACAAGTCCCAAATTCAATCATCGTATTCCTTCCTTGAACAGGAGATCGCACTACTTAACAGAAAATTAAATGAGTGTACATAAAAACTTAACAATCCTATAGATGTATAATTTAAGCAAGCTCGATCATCTCATGTTATCACAATTAATCAATGAAATATGCACCAGATTGTCAAATAACCAAGATATATATAATAATTTGACATTTCAATTGTACGGAGCACAAGAGCTAAGTAAATCAATTGAACAATCAGACCCACTCAAAGTAAGGTTTTACATGGAAAACCAAGTGAACGAACTGAAATTACAATGATCAACAAATTAAAATTGAATCAAACAGGTGATCAAAGAACATAAACCAGTTCATATAAGATTTTGTAGAAATCACCATGTTGGGTGCAGGCCGTCTCCTTTTCCCCATTTTTCTTCAGAGAATCGATTGAAAAGATGAAGTGAAGCAAAAAATCGGATTGGAATATATTAGGAATTTTGGTTGTTGCTGACAGTACTTACGTGTGAGCTAGTCACATGTACCAGGTGTCAAAACTTTATAAAGTACTGCTTAATCTCATGCAAATGAAGCGCAAGGTTAATTTCCTTCTATACGTAAATATATACGTACGGGAGTGGATCAAACGAGAACCATTATTAAAACTAAGACGATAATAACCAATAAGAGTTTGACATATGATTATTCCTGTTCATCTCCATTAATGACATATTGGACATTTTGTAAAATTAAAATTAAATTAAAAAGAAAAATATAATTCTCAGCCAAATAAACCTCAATTTACTTCCATTATCAAATATATCAAATCAATATTCTCTCCTCTCTCTTTCTCTCTCATCCGATCACCCACACACTCTTTTTTTTTTTTTTCTTACCTCCATTAACCTAGCTAGAAGAATCAAGACGGCCACCCAACATGAAATCGACGGCCACAACCATCTTTCTCCTTTATGCACCCGCCACCACCGTAGAAATTCCGGCCGACCACCACCATGAAGACGACATCGCCATCAATCAATGGCGTAGCCAGGATTTTGATCTATGGTGGGCTTGGAAAAAATTAAAGATGATTACAATAATGTTGTTCACTTAGAAAGTTTAAATTGCACACGGCATTCTTTTATATTGACAAAATCATCTAAAATTGATTCTAAACTAAACAATTTTGCAATATCATCCATTTTATTACGCAAGCTAGTTTTCACGATTTTCATGGCTAATGCACGTTCGGTAGTTGCAGTAGACACCGGAAGTATTAACACAAGCCAAATGAATCTATCAACTAAATAATAGTGACTTGCTTTTCCCGTCTCTTCAAGTTTTTGACACAATTCACCAATAGAGGACAATTTTCCTAACACAGGATGATCTTCACGTCAACTTCAAAGTGCTTCAACTGAAACTTCAAAACATCCAATTCTTGCTTTTAAAAATCAAGAAAATAGTATTTTCTTGCAAGCTTGAAAATAGCAGTTCAAAGCAACTCGTTTGATTGGTAAAGATGTGGTGTTGGGACAATCATTTCTTGGGTTGACACAAATGTGATTCTAGAATTATTGTTCCAAGAGATACTATCTATTATGTTTCTTTATTTCACAAATTGAATGACTTTGTTTGCTTTGAATCAAATTGTAATCTTTTGTTTTGATCTGAATTAAATTGTAGTACTTTATTTAATATCTTTTGTGTTAAATTATGTAGATAATTTTTTTGTTTGATCAATGTAATATTTAATTATTAGTATTTTTTGGATTTGATTAAGGAAATTTATAAAAAAATTATGATTGCAAATAATAAAATTTATAGAATTCTCTACTGAATTTTTTGTTGTACCAAAGAAGAGACATAATTATTTGTTACATTTCTCTGCGGAATTCTTTGTCCTACCAAACAAATTTATCAATTCTCTTTCTCCAGACTCCCATCATCTGCAATTTCATTCTCTGTTGTCATTTCTCTGCAATTCCATTTTCTGTACCAAACGCACCCTAAGAGCACTATTCCAGTTTGTGTGTAAAGTATAAAAACAATTGTGTGAATGATTGACCATTCACTAGTAATTGAATTTTTGTGAATCATCATATCATCCATAAAATTTTTTTGACTATTCAAATAATTTATTTTTAAAATCTTAATATATAAAGTTATCATCTTTTTGATGAATAATCTTATCATACCTTATATATACATGTCTATGTAACAAAATAAAAACTATATATTTATAAGGTACCGATGAGTTAAACTTTCTTAAACCTTATTCTATGTGTCTGCATGCATATGTATGTCTATGAGTGTGTGTGTGTGAGACCGCGAGCTATATATAGAGACCTAGCATCAAAAAAGATTCACCTATAAAAACATAATCTATCCAAGAAAAAAAAAACCTTGGGAACTTTCAATGAAGGCACCACAAAGTGATCCAAGAGACGATTAAGAGGATCTTCAAATGCATCATAATCTTGATGTAATTAAGTCATAAAAACAACAAAATTTAAATCTAACTTCAACACCGAAACCTGAAACAGAAACATAACAAAAGCAGAACCGTAAAGTTCACAGTAAAAGATCTTAAACTAATACCAACGACTTCTGATGTAGTTCGATCATTCGTTAATTATAAAACTTTCTAACAAAATGCATAACAAACTACCATTGTAGATCATTTGATTGTTATTAACATTAAAGATAATAATATAAACTAATTATATATGTTCCCATGCATTTTAATTAGTTCATATGAAATTAATTCACATAAAATTTGCTGAAAGGATGAGGTAACTTCAGAGTATGATAAACTCCACACCATGAGGTATTCTGGATACCAAATCGGAATGTGCTGAGGACCTAGCACGCTTTTCCTGCATCTGATAAACTTCTCTAGCAGCAGGAATTTGACATCTAGGATCAATGGTGATTTTCTTTAATGCAGCACCATTATCAATGAAATATTCAACCAGTTCAAGGTCACTTGTCCTCCCATAATATCCAGCGATCGTCACCATCTCGAGGCGTTGATGGGGATGGTTAACCCCATGCCTTACCTGCCTTTTGCTCCTCCTAGGTGTCATCCAGATCAGCTGCAATGTACATTGTCAAAACAAACATATATGGGTATAAAAACTCCAAAAAATCATTACGTCAGTTAACTGAGACAAATAAGGAAAATCATTACGTCAGTTAACTGAGACAAATAAGGATCAGCTGCAATGTACATTGTTATGCATGCAGCTCAGGCTTCAGTGCTTATGAGACAAACAAGGATTAGTACAGTTTAGTGCTCAACAAAAAACCATACTATCCAATTTTGAATTTTGATACACATGCCACAAAGGAAGACCGAAAGTTGAAATTTTTACTTAGGTGCTTCTTAACCTTTTGAGGAATAAAAAGATCATTTCCTCTCCTCGATCATAAGAAGCAAAATAATCCCTCGTCATTGCTAGCTTTGTAAATTAGGTTCTACAAAGAGAGTAATATGACAAGCTAGCTAGTCCTGTAATTAAGAAGCATAAGGTTCGAAATAGTAAATATTTTGATCAACATAATTTGTTTAACCATTTTTGGATATATATATATATATATATATATATATATATATATATATATATATATATATATATATATATATATATATATATATATATATATATATATATATATATATATATATATATATGTATATATGCTTTTTTATTGTTTTAGGTTAATCATTCCCTTCGATCACTCACATTGGACAGGACTAGGTTAATCATTCCCTTCGATCACTCACATTGGACGGGACACACTTTCTTAAGGTTAATGGATCTTTTCCATATGGGAAGTAATTTTAAAGCTAACAGGTTGATCCAGTTTTCCCATAAAAGAACCACTAAATAACAAACTTATTTGCCAAATTTTAGGAGCATTCCATGATCAACAACATTAAAAAAATATTGTTGGTAATTTCCGGTGTAAGCAGCATCAGCAAGTCAGCAACAAAACATTATTTGGATTCTGTAATTTTCTTATCCAGTCTGGCATCAAAGACTATGATGCAGTTAAATACATTCCATGATTCTGAGATAGATCAAGTACCTTAATCTTAAGTTTCTCTATCCTCGGGCATGCTCTAACCAACCTAGTTAACTCCATAAGACTATCGTCTTCCCATGCCCCTACTCCCAAGTACAATCGCTTGACTGCAGGCAGCTCAGGGAAAGAAAGAAATTGCATATTTTCCTGGAAATAAAATGAAAGCATGGTAAGGAAATAGACAGTGATTAGAGAGGAAATAAGACGTACTTCTTTGGAAAAACTAACCTGTGGACGGCTGATTTTCAATTCCAGAATTTCAAGATGAGGAATACAAGAAGATATCTGTTGGAAAACATTGTTTTCTATTCCTGAGTATCCCTCATCAATAAAAATTCTTTTAAGCCTTGGAACATTATTGAGCTTTATATCAATTGCAGAACCCAAGTAATGGAACGAAACAAGGTTTGAATCACATATATCAATTGATTCAACTCCAGAACAGAATAGTATCTCAAGGTTTTTAAAATTAAGTGATGATCCACTGATCTTGACGTTCACCAAATGGCCTGAGTTATATATATAGAGATGTTCCAGTACTGGACAGACTGTCAGAATTTTCCCTATGGCTTCATCGTTTATGTTTACACACCTCAAGGTAAGACTTCTAAGAAACTTTATCTCCATCGCCTTAGAAGGCAAGAACGGAACATTCAAAGAGTGCCTCTTAAACAAAGCCCCAGATTTTCTATTCAGGATTTTGTTTGGGAAAACAAAGTTCCTCGCAGGCTCAAAACTAGTGTCTTCGTTCCCCGTCAAGTCCAACTCTAGATGTCGCACATTTTTTGATATTGCAAACTCTATCCATTTAGTAAGAGCACCCTTGGAACTCTTATCTAAATCAAAACAAATTATAAACTCTTCAAGGATTGAGCTCCTGTGATGACGCAATACACAGTTAACCCAGTTAATGTACTTGTTCCTTTCTGCAACTCGCATCTTGGGTTGCTCTACCATCTTATCCAGTCGGTTATTGTCCTCAAAGTCTAAATGACCTGTTTGGCACCACAAATACTTCCATCGTCTTGCAAGCGTACTGGTGACAGCTGCATCCTTAAGAGGCAAATAGGACAGAATAGAAACAAGTACTTCATCCGGCAATTTGCTCAGTAGATCATCAGAATTGTAATCATGTTGATCGCCCTTAATGATTTCACACCATTAGCATAAGGATAAACAAAAACAAGAACTTTTCAGCTTACATTTCATATAATCAATCCTCACACACACAGATCGACACAGAAAACCTCTTTATAGTCATTGCATCAGTTGATGCATCACGCAGGAATCATGATGCATCACGCGCGATGATGCATCAAGCGCAATGCATCACGCGGGAATTTTGAGGCATTTGTGGTTCTCCTTTGGTTTGCCGATTCATTATGGTTCTCACTTGAACCCCCAATCCATATGTGTGTGTGTGTGTGCGTGCACGCGTGTGCATCATGCCACAGTCAATTTTCGCGTTTGAATTCCTTAAGCCATTAACACGAAAAGATCATGGACTGAAAGAACCATTTATAGACGACAAATATCAAACCAACACAATTAACTAAGAAAAATAAGAATTTGACCAAGCAAACTAGCTATACACAGATTCAAATCATAAAATGCTATTGATGGCTTGAAAATTCATACCGTTTAACATGCTTCAACCATCGCGCAAAAGTAAAAAAGGCAACCATTATACAGAATTGCTTATACTTAAGGTCAGATGGAAACCATTAAAAGTTTCCATACTATATGGTCCAGAAAAAATCAGTTCATAACATTTACAACAAACCAACTTGTATGTTCTTTGCCACTCAAATCCTTTTCCCAGCTTTCACAAGAAAATTGAGCAAAAGATGAACTACCATAGTTAAAAAAAAAATAAAAAGAAACAAGCAATGCTATAGCCTAAAAACGGAAGGGAAGGATTGGCATGCAGTCGATCTTTGGTTGTTGTTGAGGGCCGTATCATACTAATTAAGAAAAAAGTAAATGATCGTACATAAAAACCTAGCAATCCTTTAGATATATAATTTATAAACCAAGCTCATCTCATGGATCTCACAATTAATCAATAAAATGTGCAACAGATTGTCAAATTAACCAAGATCGACATGCATATATAGTAATTCAACTATACGGAACACGTTCAAGAGCTAACTAATTAAATCAATTGAACAAATACATAGAATCATGGATAATCAAGTGAATGAATGAAAAACAATCAACAAGAATTGGATCAAACAGACGAAGAATTAGTTCATAAGATTTTGTAGAAATCACCATGTTGGGTGCAGGCCTTCTCCTTTTCCCCATTTTAATTTGCTTCAGAGAAAGAACTGAAATGATGCAACAATCTGATTGGAATAAATTGGGAATTTAGGTTGTCGATGACGACAGTACGTGTAAGCTAGTCACATGTACCAGGTGTCAGAGCTTAAAAAAGTACTTCTAAATCTCATGCAAATCAAGCGGAAGGCCTTTCTATCTATATATTCTCATGTATGTCAGATCCAGGATATGATGGCCTTTTATTTCACATTGGGCCTTGCGCCCCAATCTGGTTTTTGTTTTTATTTTGGTTCTGGATGCAGTCATTGCTTCAAAAAGTTCTTCTATCAAATAATTAAGTATTTTGTGTGTGTGTGTTTTTTTGTAAAACAATATTAATGATTTGTGTAAATGATTCAAACGCTTTGTTGACATAATCCTTGAATGTATTTTACTTCGGGCTACTCGGGCGTCGATCAAGTACGTGGATTTGTCCATCGTTTACGAATCAATTAAGTATCTTCTATTGGTTCATTATCATCCCCGATGCGTCCATCATCAATCATTATATTCGTTGTTCATGTGCATCAATGGTGGCGGTGGTTTAGTGGTTGCGGTGGCCGGTAGTGGCTAAAACCGAAAGAGAGAGAGAGAGAGGGAGAACGGAGTGCCACGAAAGGGAAAAGATGGGGAAAAAAAGGAGGAGTATGTTTATGAGAGTAGTTAATGTGGATTTTAATTCCATATTTAACTCATAAATATCTATAACTATCTTTAAATTTTAATTTTATTACCATATATTTAGTCTTCCCTAAATTAATGCCCTTAGTGCACCATTAATCTACCATCCGATGCATAAAAGTTCATTGAGTTTCGTTGGTGCATAAAAGTTATTAATTGAACCCCTATATATATATATATATAAACTCTTATATTTATAAGTAACATTTTCTTCTAATTTTTGTAAAAAGGGTGTTTTTGAGTCTAAATTTTTAGTGGCTTGACATATATATATATATATATATATATATATATATATATATATATATATATATATATATATATATATATATATATATATATATATATATATATATATATATGGGTGAGTTCAAAGGAAAAACACTATGCACCTGAAAACTATGGAAACCTACGCAAACCGTTCGATTTGGTGCATTTCATGAAAAACGCGGTGGCATGATCGTAAATAAGATGATGCATCACGCGGGATTTTGATGCATCACGCGGGAAACTTGATGCATCACGCGGGATTTTGATGCATCACGCGGGGAATTTGATGCATTTGTGGCGGTGCAGTGCGGTTTTCACAGGTTTTTCGGTGCACGGTGGTTTTCCATTGAACCACCCTCTCTCTCTCTCTCTCTCTCTCTATATATATATATATATATATATATATATAACCCATCAATGGATTGGAACATCTTTCCCCACACATCTACAAAACAAGTAAACGACTATAATTTACTTTCCACTTATAAGTTAGCGATCGGACTGGGAAAGGACTCCCAAAGTCAGCTTGCAATCCTGAAAAAGCTCTTTACCACCAAATAGACCAATCGCTGAATTCGATCTTGTTCACCATCTCAAAGCAAAGACATTGATCTGAATCATATGTGTATGTCACTGTTTGCATAGAAATGATTATTTGAGAAGCTAAAAACTCTATAGAAGTAAATAAGTAAAATGTCATATACTAATATATATTTACCGGTATTTACGATTTGTTTTATATATTTAATGAATATTTAATCTAGATTTTTTTCATTAAAATTAATAATCATTATTTCAATTCGAATTGTTAGGCAAAATCTTTTTTTTATTATTAAAAACCATCAAACGACTGTTGATACGTTATTTCAGCATTTTATCATTCGGAAAATAAAAAATATGCGTCTATAAATACACTAAAAAAATATTTGTATATAAATTCACTGAAAAATATTTGTGATGCATATTTTAATTTTGTTAATAATATTGAACCCATAAACATATTTATATATGCATATTTTTTTATCATATTAACACTTTTATAGAATATATTCACACACAAACATGTACATTTGCTTCATATGCACAAAATATGCTAATTTTTATTAATCCAACAAAACCTCAACTACCATTATTTGTATGCAAACAAATTACTTATTTACTTTTACAAAATTTTTAAATTTCTCAAATGATAATCGTGTGTATATATAGACTCACACACACATTAATTTAAACATATATTCTCATCATTAATTAACTGAAGATATAATTAACATGTTTTCATATATAAGCTTTTACCTTTTGTTTTATAGCTCCACCACCATTCTACTGGAAGATCTGAGAGATATTACTTGCTTCAATATCGAGAAACAATCCAGATTCTTTCTTTGACAGATATTTTTCTAAGAAAACCATAAAACATATCTTTTTGTGTACACTGACACGATATTTCCAAATGCTTTATGATAGCTATTTAAACACCACCATTAATTGACAACAAAGCTGCTAAGTGATCAGATGATGAAAAAGGAGAGGGT
>JAANYP010001270.1:0-16522 GCA_020465985.1 Centrapalus pauciflorus
TCCAACGGATGGAGTCGACTTGAGTGTCCTAAAATGTATAGGAGCTATGACTTGTGCATGAGAAATTGTAAACGCGGGCGGCTGTCTACTTTGTTCAATATCCATAGTATCCAAAGGATACCAAGATAGAACATGTGAAAATTCCCGGTGAGAAATTGAAACGTCTCCCTGTTGAGAAGGGGATAAGTGGCTAGAAGGGTGTGCAATCGTCAGTGGGGTACTGACTTCTTTAATCCTAACTCTCAAAGGAGAGCTAACAACAGTTGTGGTTTCATCCCGGCTTTCTAGGATTCGGATCTCCCTCACACTCATCCTTGCAATCTCAACAATATCTATCTCTGGTTGGATGTATATGAATAGTACCAGCACCTCCCATAGCATCATCATTATTATCATTATTCTTATCATCATCATCATCATCATCATCATCATTTTCTCCCTCATTCCCACCTTCAACAATATTAGACAAGGTATGCTCCGAATCAGAACTCCTCTCACCTCCCTTCACTTCCTCCATAGCTCCCTCAAGCTCAGATTGGCTTCCCTGAACATCAACCCCTTGCTGATGTTCCTGCTCACCTAAAACTCCTTGGGTAAGAAAAGTCGGTTCTTAGGTTTCTATAGGAGCATGATCTATATGACACAGTCTAACACTCTCAGCCTCTTGATCAACATATTTCAGTAAAGACCCTGGAATTGACATTACATTGGCATTTGGAGCATCTTGAACACTGTGAAGGCTCATCATCACGTAATTCGGGCATTTCTGAGAATTAGATCTTTTCGGAATTTACTCATTAGCCTTCAGAATAGCTCTAATCAAAATATGGATGAATCTTTGTAGTGGCACAAATTTTCTTGCTCTGTTTGTGGTTTTGGCCAACACAATTTCCTTCAGATCTTTCCATATGCATTGTGCATAGTCATAATGTTTGTTGAAGGCAATGCCATGAAAGAGCCTTAAGCAATGGATACTTCCTCTGTCCATGCCTGTATGTTTGGAGGTTATACACCTGTTGATGATCCCGAACAGGGTATACCATTCTTCATTAAACCGTTTCGATGGAACTTCGAAATTTTTGGCAGAGGTTTGGAGTAACCTAGTCAGAATAGATCATGACACATATCATCATCAGAAACAAAATCTTCAAAGTCTGCTAGTTCTAGGAAGTTGACTGTATCAATCCGTCTTGGTAGGAACAAATTGTGACGGAGTCTGGTTAAGGTTATTTTGGCCTTGAGTTGATCAATCTTGACTTTGAAATTATGGTCACCTTCAGCAGGCACACACTTTATGGTGTGCCAGAATTGATTTAGATATACAAGAGGAATGGAAGGCTTGTATTTCAATAGATATCCAAGAGGGTGACCTTTAAGGATTTCAACAATAATAGGATTACTCACTTTAATGACACTGGGATCAAATCTATGATTTTTTTATCAAGAAGGGATAGGCAATACTTAGTTTTGATCAATTGAGTTTCAGATATTGGTGATGAAGGTGATGGTAGGGTAACGAAAGCTGATTTAACTGGTTTAGAGACCAGTGTATGGTTAGAGGATGAATGGGAATTTGAGGAAGTGGAATTTTGGGTGGGGGCTTGGGATGCCATTTCCTTTAAAAAATAACAAACATGTTAGAAATGTCAGGTAAACAAATATAATCCTACAGATAGAAAAAATAAAACATTTAACGAGAAATTAGAAAAATATGTGTTTCATTGTTTAAAGCATCGGGATTCCAGACAATAATAATAAAATACTATTGTTAGGACTCCAAAGTCAATCGTTAAGAGACGAATGTTAATAATACACAGATTTTAAAAATTTTCCCAAAAAATGTGAAATTTCTCTGAAAAATTAAAAATTCCCACACTTAGCTAAATTTTGAAAAATTGGATTCCAAACTCGAATGAGAAAGGACCAAACTCGAATGAGTAATGATCTTACTCGGGTATTAAAGGAACCAACTCGAATGACCTAAGGACCCCAACTCGTATGACTCTTTATGTTTCTCGAATGAATATACATCAAACTCAAATTGATGTTTGAACCAACTCGATAGAAGTTACAAATTCCTCGAATGACTTCTTGACCAACTCGAAACATATAAAAACATTCTCGAATGACTTCTGAACCAACTCGCATGAAAGAAGGATTTTCTCGGACAAGTCATTGAGCCAACTCGAATGAAACAAAAGATTTCTTGAACACTAAGTAGTCCAACTCGGTTAAAGAAAGATTTTTCTCGGTCAATGTTTCAACCGAGTTTGAAGAATTTAAAATTTTCTAAGTCCCAATGTTTTCAAACTCGATTAAAAACCAATGTTTTCTCGAAAGCCTTATTGTCCAACTCGATCAAAAAGAAATTTTTATCGATCAAATTCTTTGATCGAGTTTGAACTTAAAATCTTTTCTATGTCCCAAACACTACTGAAATTTTCAAAAATTATTTCAGGGACATTTTGGCCTAATCATTTGCATGTTCTTACTCGAAAAATGATTTTGAACAACTATCCTTTACTGATGTTGTTCCAAAACAACATTTAAACCATTGAAAATCTGAATTATAGTGAGTTCAAACCTTCAAAAGTTTTGAAGTTAAAAATGAAATTAAATGTTGTATGGTGAGTTTTAAGACTTGAAATACCCGACCCACTTTTAAACATTGAAAACACATTCTCTATTTTTAAAACATGAAGTCCAATTAACAATCAAATAAATCGTAATTCTTAACAACAACAAATCAAAAAAAGATTTAACAACTAAAAAAAATTTGAACATCACAAAAAAATAAAAAAATGAACTAAAAAAATAACTACAAAAATAAAATGTACTAAAATTGTTGCTCCCCCTTGAATTTTGCATTTTAGCTCCCCCTCAGATGTATATCACTTTTTATGAATGCTCCCCCTGTAATTAATCTGATAAAAAAAATTTATCAGATATTCAAAATATTAGATAAAAATTTTCTTGTTTGCTCCCCCTGCACATGACACTCCGATGCTGTTAAATCTCAGATAATTGCACACATTTAAATCTCACGAGATTAATCAAAAATTAAATCAAGTAAAAAATTGTAAATTTAAAATTATATTGTGTATCAACTGAAAGTTTAAATCTAACAATTCAACATACCCAATTTGTATACCAAAAAATTAAAGCGTTTTTCATCTAATGCTTTGGTAAATAAATCAACTAGTTGATATTCAGTTGGTACGAAATATAATTCTATGTTACCATTTTCTACATGATCTTTTACAAAATGATACCGGATATCAATATGCTTAGTTTTTTAGTATTGCACCGGATTTAAAGCAATTGCAATTGCACTCTGAGAATCGCAACACTTGTGAACAACATGATGATACAACAACGTATTCCGCTTCTGCTATTGATAGTGACACATAGTGTTGCTTTTTGGATGACCAGCAGACAGGTTTGTCAAAAAGAAATTGTACTGCTCCTAATGTGCTTTTTCAATCCATTTTATCACCTGCATGATCAGCATCAGAGAAGGCAGTCAAAGTAAATGATAATTCCCTGGGATACCACAAACCTAAGTTTGGAGTTTCCTTCAGATATCTTAAAATGCGTTTGGCAGCTGCCAAATGTGATTCTATTGGATGTGCCTGATATCTAGCACAGACACACGTAGCAAACATTATATTCGGTCTACATGCAGTTAAGTACATTAATGTAACACCCCGACTCCCGAGCAGGTACGTGTAATTATCCTATTGACTAATTATAATAGTGATTATTGCGTTGGTCCAATTGCGTCCCGTATAGTGGATTATACGTGTCGGGACGGGGAATTACGTGGATTCGGGATATAATTTTAGTGGATAAATTATAATTATGGATTCACGAGATTAAATGGAATTTAATGATATAAATAGTGGATTTTTGATATTGGGGTCGGGTATCGATGTCGAACCCGCGATATAACAGGATCCGTTTATGTGATATATGTACGTGTGACGTTCTTCCTTATCCTCTTTTTGTGCAAAATAGTGAAGTGAAGTGTGTGTATGAATTCTCTGCTGCTGGAGCCTGAATTGAAGCCTGAATCAAGTGATTAAAGTGTTGAAAATCAGATTGGGAGCTTTTGTGGTGTTCTTAAGTCCAAGGTAAGAAGCCCCTTAGATTTGAATCTGATTTCATGTGTTAATTGATGTAATATGTTGGGAATTGGTTTAGTTATGTTTTGGCAATATTTTGGTATCAATATTGTGTAATATTCTGCTGGAAATCGGATTGGGGGAGGGTTATACCCCCTGGACAGAACTGAAACAGAAACAGAGGATCTGTTTCCCGTCGTGAGCGCGACCGCGACGCGCCTAGCGCGGCCGTGATGTTCTTCCTTGAGCGCGGGCCGCGATCGGGCCAGTGCGGCCGCGATCCGGCTTCTGCGGGCTTGCGTCGGTTTGAGCTTTGGGGGTCCGTTGGGTTGCTTTGTGGGGTTCATTTGGGTATGTTATCAGTTATGGGATAATTGGGATTAATCTGGGGAGGATTATTTGTGTACAGGGACTGTTAGAGGTTGCTACCGGTCGAGTCTAGATCAGACAGTTAGGGAAATTGAGCGGGGTGATCCAGGTGAGTATGCGAGACTTTTTCCAAAGACTAGTCGCTGTCTTTCGAGTCTTTTGTGTTAATATTTCATATGTGATTATATGAATTGTTTGGGCACTGCGAGTTGCCCCTCAGGTATGATCTTTCCTTCTTTATATGTGTTATATGTTTGAGATCCATTACTATATGTTACGATGAGTATCGTGGGAGCTGTGTAGCTCTGTTTGACCCTGTGTAGGGTTCCCATATATATATATATATATATATATATATATATATATATATATATATATATATATATATATATATATATATATATATATATATATATATATATATATGCGGCCGTTACTCCTGTTAGCCTCCACGGGTGTGGCTTGGCTCCAGGGGGGAGGGATTCCCCAACTGAGATGAGTATCTCTTTCTGTAATTGGATCTCTAGGGTCTCTAATTAGAGGCCGGTTGGCATGTGTTATGCCACGTAGTGTAGGGCTGCCATGTGACATGTGAAATGTGATTATGTGAACTGTGCAGTGTCTAACCCTTGTGTACTCACGAGCTGCGAAGCTTACGTATTCGAGTCTGATGTGTGTATCAGGGGAACCGAAGATAGGACCGCCAGCTCCTGAGCGACGATAGGAGCTTGACTTGTTGTTGCCGAGAGATTCTGCTTTCGTTATATGTATGTGATTACTCTGTTGGAAACTTTGGGACAAATGATACTGGGCTTGTATGTGAATATTGGGTTCGGGACGAGTTTTGCATGTCGGGTTGACTTTTGGGTATTATGACTATGTTTGTGAAATGTTTTAATTAATCAGTGTTTGTGTAAACCTTGACATTGTGATATGGATATTATATGCGTTAATGCCACCTGTGTATTGTAAATGACGTGGCTTTTAGTTGGGATTAGAGGGTGTTACATGTATGGTATCAGAGCTTGTGGTTTTAGTATTGGGCATCGGGGGATGCTTGAGCTTAGACCGTGTTCGGATTCTTGGGAAGTATTCCGGTGACAGATACTAGAGGATTTAATTATCCTGGCTTAGTGTATAACGCTGGGTGACCTATTTCTTGTGCTTAATTGTCTTGTTTTGTGCAGATCAGTATGGCAGATCAGGGAGAGGGTCCTGGCGCGGGTAAGCCGCCGGGTGATGAGTATATCCGCAAGTCAGAGTTGCTTGGGGTTCTCGCAGAGTTTTACAGACAGCAGAGAGAGCTGGAGAGGGAACAGGGATGTTATACGGGACCACGTGCTGGGGGTGGTTAGGATACTGGTGGGGGTGCCTCTTCGTCTACATCTCAGCGAGGGGGTTCGTTTAAGGATTTCATGACTGGGAATCCTCCAGAGTTCAGAGGTGGGGGTGAGCCAGGGATGGCACTCGCGTGGGAGTGCGAGATTGAGTCTGCTTTTCGGGTTGCTCATGTGGACCCGAAAGACATGGTTGGGTATGCCACGTACCAGTTGAGGGGTGGAGCCTCACAGTGGTGGAGATCTATTGAGTCTTCCATGTCTGATTCTCGTGCATATGCGATGTCCTGGGCTCAGTTTAAGGATATGTTCGAGATTCAGTATGCGCCTCGTGATGAGCAGAGAGAGATGGAGCGCCGCTTCCTCCATTTACAGCAGAGGGATCTGTCCGTGCAGCAGTATGTGGATCGCTTTAATGAGTACTCCCAGTTCGCCCCACAGCATGTGGATACAGAGAGGCGCAAGGCCGATGCCTTTGTTGACGGTCTGAGGCCAGACATTAGGGAGTTTGTGGGATTGCAGGAGACGTCATCTTTTGCTAGGGCGCTAGAGTTAGCTCGCATGAGAGAGCGAGAGATCGAGAGGCAGCGAGAGCAGCCGCCTACTCAGAGACAGCGTACGGGAGTCACTGAGCAGTCTAGTTACTGGCGCGAGCCGAGGGAGCAGCAGCCCGAGCAGGGCCGTCATCAGGAGCAGAGTACAGGTCCGCGTAGGGACCGAGGCAGGGACAGAGGCAGAGATAGAGGTCGGGATGAGAGATCCCGGGGACAGGGTCAGAGAGACAGTCATGCGGCCAATCAGAGCAGTGTTGGGCAGGGGTCCCGGGCATCAGGGAGCAGAGCTGACAGTTCATCCGGAGAGCGAGATTGCCCGAGGTGTCATCGCAGGCATGCCGGGCCTTGTGCTAGTGATCAGTTCCGATGTTTCAGATGTGGTCAGTTTGGCCATACTGCTACAGCCTGCACAGCCCCTGAGGCATTATGCTTCCGATGTGGGAAGCCAGGTCACCGCATGAGAGATTGCCCGAAGACAGCACCAGCCGTACCGGGGGCGAGCACGAGCGGTGCTAGAGCCGAGCCTTCCTCTTCTACTTCTCGCAGGGATGCAGCTCCGAGAGCCAGAGGCCGAGTGTTCCAGGCCACAGCTGAGGAGGCTAGAGATGCTCCAGACGTTGTTACGGGTACATATATTCTGAATGGCTTGCGTGCGCGAGTCTTATTTGATTCTGGAGCCGATCGCTCTTATGTGTCAGTGTCCTTCTGTGCTTATTTTACTGTTGCTCCTACTGTATTATCTGTGCCATTGATTTTCGAGAGGGTAGACGGCAGTACCGCTTTAGTGAGCCGTATTTATCGAGAGTGTGTACTCGAGATCGATACTCACCGATTCCTGATCGATCTACTGCCTATCGAGATTAGCAGCTTCGACGTGATTGTTGGTATGGACTGGATGACAGCCCGTCAGGCAGATATTCTTTGTGCTAAGAAGATGATCAGGATACCGATTTCTGAGACTGAGGTCGTCACAGTTTACGGGGAGAGAGGAAAGGGCGAGATTGGGATCATCTCGATGGTTAGAGCTCAGAGATACGTGACCAAGGGTTGCGAGACCTTCCTGGCTTATGTGATTGACGCCCAGAAGGAGAAGACGAAGGTAGGGGATGTACCTGTAGTGCGAGACTACCCTGAGGTATTCCCAGATGAGCTGCCTGGGCTACCGCCAGATCGCCAGGTAGAGTTCCGGATCGACCTTATCCCTGGAGCGGTGCCGATTGCGAAGACGCCTTATAGGCTGGCACCCACTGAGATGCGAGAGATGATGACTCAGCTTCAGGAGTTGCTAGATATGGGATTTATCCGTCCGAGCTCATCACCGTGGGGAGCACCGGTGTTGTTTGTAAAGAAGAAAGACGGTACCATGCGAATGTGTATCGATTACCGAGAGCTGAATAAAGTGACAGTGAAGAATAGATATCCACTTCCGCGAATTGTTGATTTATTCGATCAGCTACAGGGATCTAGCTTCTTCTCGAAGATTGATTTACGATCTGGATATCATCAGCTGAAGGTCAGGGAAGAGGATGTGCCCAAGACAGCCTTCAGGACGCGCTATGGACACTATGAGTTCCTAGTCATGCCATTCGGACTGACTAACGCACCCGCAGCCTTCATGGATTTGATGAACAGGGTGTGTAGAGCCATGTTGGATCGGTTTGTGATCGTGTTCATAGACGACATATTGATCTATTCGAGGAGCGATGAGGAGCATGAGCAGCACTTGAGGGAAGTCCTGAGTGTGCTGCAGAGAGAGAGACTTTATGCGAAGTTTTCGAAGTGCGAGTTCTGGCTCCGAGAGGTGCAGTTCTTGGGCCATATTGTGAGTAGCGAGGGCATTAAAGTGGATCCCGCGAAGATCGAGGCTGTGATGAGTTGGGAGCAGCCTAAGACCGTGCCAGAGATTCGTAGTTTCCTTGGGTTAGCAGGCTACTACAGACGGTTCATTTAGAATTTTTTGCGGATAGCCATGCCGTTGACGAGACTGACACGGCAGGGCGTACCATTCGAGTGGAATGACGAGCAGGAGACTGCCTTTGCTGAGTTGAGAGCTCGATTGTGCCAGGCGCCGGTGTTGGCTTTGCCCGAGGGTACGGATGATTTCGCTGTGTATTGTGATGCATCAGGGACAGGGCTTGGCTGTGTATTTTTAAGGTCTACCACTGCAAGATCTATCTAGACGCGGATCCGTGAACGAGTGCGAAATCCTCGTTGACGGTTAGACGGACAACTCTCAACCACGAAACACGGAGACTATTAGACGCTGAACGAACGACACACGAACGATCCTACGAACTAATTCTCTCCGAAACAGCACTCACCTAGCTGATAAACTCGAGATCGCCTTAAGCTTAATTCCTCACGAATTCTGCTAAAAGTCTGCTAATGACTCGAGTCTATCCCTAATTATAGACCCTGATTCGAGTCTGATGTGGGCCAAACTCGAATCTGGCCCAAGGCCCATTCGAGTCTGTCCACAATGACATTCTCGAATCTGAGCACTATTCGAATCTAAGGTCACATTCGAATCTATCACAGATTCGAATGTCTTCCCTTATGTAATTCGAATCTAGCCAAAACACTTAAACACTTAAGTGATGAAACTTATGTTATTACCTTATGATTGATATTATATTTGAACTTTATGTTTGAACTTCTTGTAATGCGTTACATCAAGTTCAAACATACAAACACTAATAAATATCAACCATATATAACATATATAACAAACACATGTTAAATCAAAATGAAAGATCACTTAGACTGCTATCGTCACACAGGATGTACCAACAGACTCCCCCTTGACGATAGCTTCTAATAATTCACACATTTGATTAAGAACTTTGTTTATTATTCATTTAAATTGCTGCCAGCATACAAACCTTTTTCCATACACACCTTGACTACCTTTTCATATTTCCTAGCTTCTGACTTCCAACCTTCATGGTAATAGATAGGTTGTTCCTTAAGCTCTGCAAGTCACTTTGAGAAAAGTTTACCAGATGTAAAGGATCATATACTTTCAAAACTACCTTGTCTTCATGATCTTCCATGACTGCCTCTGCTGATTCGTTGTCAACGTACCACCATTTCAAGTTAGCAAGAACATTTTGTGGCATTGTTTTCAACGGGACTTTCTTCAGAAAGCGGACCGGCTTGTATACCATCTTCATCCAAGGCTTACCAGTCAATGAATCTATTCTCGATTCATCCATGACTCTCTTTCCTTCCCTTGGCTTAATTCTCTCAAACCTTCCAGATCGACCTTCTTTTCTAATGATTCGAGCTATCACTTCAGCATATTGGTCATCTCCTAGGTTTATCAGATTCTTCCATGCCAGTTCTTTGACCTCGCACTTTGGCAGAGAATTAAACACTTTCAACTTTCGCTTCAGATATTGCAGCCCATCACGTCTTTTTAGCACGAAGAGTTGTAACTGTCTGTCGAAAAACCAGCTAAGAATGCCTCCTGAGTAGTTTCCAGAACTTGGCACTCTTATCTTCTTTTTCACAGCTAATTCAGCTCTTTTCTCCTCCTTTCTAAACCAAAGCTGTCTTTTCTCATCATTCGAAAGTTCCCTTTCCGGATCTTCTCTCTCAGATTCAATATTAAACACATCTTTAAAAGCCTCAATGTCTATCGAATTCTCTTCAGCCGTAGTATATGTATCTGTGATAGGATTCTGCTGAACAACAATCTCATCAGCTTCATCATCCTCATCAGCCAAAACCTCATCATCAGATCTCTTGTCCACAATATCTTCAGGTACGAATTCCCCTTCCTCCAAGTCCTCCACATCCTCTTCAAAATCAAAATTGAGCTCTAATAGTTCTTCATTAATGTCCATTAGTGCCTCAATCATATCATGGATCTCTGATTCTGTCATTTTCGAAGGACTAACATCACTTCCTTTTATAACTTGACTGGGCTCCCCCTGACTTTGTGTAGCTTGAGCTGCAGGAAAATCTACAGGCTCATTCTCATTATGTGCACCGGGATCATTGCCTTCGTCATCATCCTCTCTACGCTGCACCTCCTGATCCCTACAACTCGTCTCCCCCTAAGCTTGTAGATTTTTCATGAGCTGCTCAAGGAGGGACCTCATTGACCGGATCTCTGAAGACTGAGCTGCAATAAAATATTTTAATTCTGTGTTTTCGTCCCTTACAGTCTCCACAATCTTCCTTAATTCGGCATTGTCTTTGTCAAGATTTGCGTTGTGCGCCTGGAGCTCGCCGACAGCCTTTGTGAGGGTTAAGATCTGAACATGCTGGAAGTCAACACATCCCTTGAGTTGCACAAACCTCTGATTTTCAGTATAGGCGGTTGAGATAGAGGGAATGGACTGAATGGGAGAAGGGATGAATGGTGGTGGAATATATGGCTCATGATGCTGAGGTGGCGGTGATGGTGGAGCGGTGGCTTGTGGTTGGGATTGGGGTTAAGACTGTTAGGCTTCAGATTCTGATGTTGACCCTTGCATGAACCGGTGACGCTTGGCCCGCTGCCTAGTCACCAAGGGAACAACTTCCTCCTCTTCGAAGTCTGAATCTTCAGATTCCCTTTCCTCTCTCCTCCTCGATCCTGCTGCTTCATTCATAATCAACCTAGATCCATAGGTTCCGATTTGAATTCCGGGATCTGCAGCCACTGATTCAGGAGCTTCATCTGATTCTGATTCTGATGATGTCAAGCCTTCATCAGCCCTTTCTGGCTCATACTCCTCTACATCTCTAAAAACATCATCTTCACCTTCTGGTGGACTAAGCAGCTCACACACTAATGCTGCGGCAACGTCTTCGTTTGCATGGGGCCCTGATGCCCATATTTCTTCTAGTGTTTGCGCGATTTGTTCAGATTCAGGAACTGCACTTGAAGGCCCTGCTTCCTCTGCTTGGGGCTGCTCACTTGTAGAAGGCCTTGATGCCTGGATTTGACTCGCGGCTGGTCTCTGACGGCGTCTTGGAGCACGCGGCTGTTGTTGTTGCTGACGTTGTTGCTGTTGTTGTTGTGGTTGAAACTCAACGACCCCTGCCCAGTTGGCATATTCCGAGGCGTGAAACTCCCTATCCACAATAGCTCCGAACAATGGACGATCCACAGGAACAGCCAATCTTCCTCGGTGTGAGGAACAATCAGCGAAAATCCGTTTGTCCATAATGTTAACACTCAGAAGATCATTTGACGGCGGCAAGTCTGGCAAGAAATGCCTAATCAGCATCATAATGAATCTAGGGTACAACAAAAATCTTTCCCTTTCTGGAGCCGCAATCTGATGAACGAGCTCCGAGAAGAACATCTGTGAAAAACTGAACTTCCGATTGTATACCAATGCAATAACCCCAGATTGGATCTTTGACACTATGTAATCAAATCCAGCTTTCTTCGGCGCAAAACAGACCATGAATACGTGCACCAAGAATCTCCATTGCCCAATCAGGCCACTCTTCATGTATGACGACTTTGCAACATCTAAACTATATCCCATTCTCAGAAAAGCAGTCTGCCTAATACTTAACGGAAAGTCAATAGGCCCATCTTCTTGTTCCTGAGATCCCAACTGCAGAACCTGACGCAACATGTCTGCAGAAAAGACTAACGGCTGTCCAGCGATTCTAGTTCTTAGAACTGTTGGGGTGACAGTGCAATCAACTTGTAAATGGTCGTAAAACTGCCTTACATATGAAAGAACTATTGGGATGTTATGATACAGAGCAAAGCTAATCCTAGATTCAGCTAGGAAATCCAATACTTGGCGATAACCCTGCGCCTCAGGGATATTATTGTCGGGATTAAGGACCATATTATGCTTCGGGACAAATGCTCGAACCGCCATTTCTGCACAATAAACAAAACTGTTAGACTCATTAAAAATCAATAAACTTGTTTAAATTCAAATTTGTTTTATGTTGTACTTGTTTAAGTACAAAATCTAACACAATTAAATTTCTACAAGTTTAATAAAATTTAAATTAACTAAAGTAAATAAAGTACAGATTCGAAGTGTCCATATTCAAGTGTAAAGGACAGATTCGAAGAGTCCCAATTTGAGTGTAATGAACAGATTCGAAGGTCCTTATTCGAGTGTAATGGACAGATTCGAAGGTCATGGTCATCTCGAATCTAATGACAGATTCGAGAAACCCATGAACAGATTCGAAATCCATGAACAGATTCGAAATGCCGACTGCCAATATCTCCACAAAAACCCAAGATTTTAACCATTTTAAACTTAGCAAATCACATACATTAGTTCAACTAGGTTCTAATCCTTGATTTATGCTTTTAATTTGATCTTTGATAGGTCCAAACTTGGTAATTTAGCAAAAACCCTATTTCGACCCATAAAACTTCAAAATTCGATGTTTTAGCCTAAAATTGTGTATAAAACTACACAAATCTTGTACAATCCGGTTGATTATACCTAGAAGTATCTGTAGAATCGAAACACCAAGTAAGAGACTCGACAAAATGTCGTTTAGGAGAAATACGATAGATTCGAGAATAGAATCGAAATCGCCACAGTAGACTCGAGTGTATAGATTCGAAAACAGTAAGTCTTAAATGACTTCACTGTTGACCTATTTATACCACCAACCCTCGATTCTAAGCATAGATTCGAATCTACTGACAGATTCGAAGTCTTACCTCTTCGAGTCTGTCTTAGATTCGAAACCACCAACACTTAGAAAAATTTCGAAAATTTTGAAATAACTTCAACTTTTCCAACCTTTTTCTACGGTATCGTGTAACCAGATAAACTATGCCAATTCTTTTACCCTAAGCTCAAGATAGTTCACGCATTGTTTATTTTATCCAACTTTGAATGCACCCTCAGTAACTTTTGACCTTTTACCTAAGTAAAAATTAAACTAAACT
Organism: Centrapalus pauciflorus; assembly: GCA_020465985.1. Taxonomy (NCBI): domain Eukaryota; kingdom Viridiplantae; phylum Streptophyta; class Magnoliopsida; order Asterales; family Asteraceae; genus Centrapalus; species Centrapalus pauciflorus. Next base: position 13,265 of record JAANYP010001270.1, read on the forward strand.
AAAATAAAATAAAATAAAATAAAATAAACTAAGGTAAAAATAAAATAAAATAAAATTTTGACCAAAAAATTTAATCTAGACTTAAGCTAAACTTAAAGAATTTACAAGCTAAGCTAAATACTAACCAACATATTTTTGATGAGTATAGTCTAAGAGAGGTTCAATCAGATAGCGATGTCTGATACTTACTTTCAGTACTTAAACTTTCACATTTAGGAATTTTTTATTCCTTTGATTGTTTGTCGTGACATACCTATTTAGCTGATTGTTGGTATTGTACCCCGTTAAACATTCTACATTTCGGAATATCCCTTGGCCTTTTTATTTATCAGGAAATTATCTTACGTGATTCAGACACAGACATACTTTTATGATCAAGGCACACAGACAAAGATTCTAATTTGTTGGTATTTGCAAACTTTCTTTAAAAGACAAACATCGGACACAGGTCTGTATTTTCATACAACAGAGTGTCTTAGTTCAACTTAAGGTTTATTTTTAAAGTTAGCAGACAGCGGTGACAGGTCTGTATTAACGTACAACAAAGCGACATGTCTGCTAACCCGAATCTAAACAGAGACAACAGGTCTGTACTTACGTACAACAGAGTTGCATGTTTTCGACTCTCAGTTTTACATGATATTTCTATTCTTTCCATTTTCAGATGTATTTGATGTTGCCATACATCCCCAGAAAGTTTGCATACCTCATTTAGACTCAATGTTTGTATGTCTTGTACATAAAAATTAAGACCGATTGGTCATACATCTAAGTTAGTGACACGCTTGACTTTTTCTAGAATATTTTATTAGCCTTGAGATTCCCCATATGTATTATGCCTACCAACACATCAAACTAAATAAAGTATAACAGTTAGGATTTAGTTGCATTATGTGTGAAAGCCTAAATACTTAGAGTCTGTAACGACGGTGCTAATTTTCGTCACTTTGAACCTATGTATCTAAGACTTAACTTTTTTTCTGATATTCTCTTTTTTTTTTTTGTATTTTTTGTAATTTTCTCTCTTTTTTCTTTTGTTTTTCATAAGAAAAGCAGTAAAATAAGCTAACCTACAGTAAAGAAAGAAATACTACGACTCTACAATAAAATAAACTTACTACTACTAAGGTCAAATTACTCTGGGTTGCGCATTCCATTCAGTTGAATTAAATACTCAAACTGTGTCTTATCAAACACTTTGGTAAATAAATCTGCATTATTATCTTCTGTTGCCACTTTTACCAGTTTGATTAAGTTCTTTTCAGCACAATCACGAATAAAATGATGCCTTATGTCTATGTGCTTTGTTTTGTTGTGTTTAACTGGATTATTAGTTATAGCAATTGTAGATTGATTGTTTATCCTAATAGGAGTTTGAGTGTAAGCCAAACCGTAATCCCGCAATTGTTATTGTATCCACAGAACCTGTGAGAAGCAACTACCAGCAGCAACATACTCGGCCTCGCACGTTGACACGGCTACCGATGTTTGTTTCTTGCATTGCCAGGATACCAATCTCCCTCCTAGGAACTGACAACCTCCAGTTGTAGATTTGCGCGTCAAGCTGCATCCTCCGTAGTCAGAATCCGTGAATGCTTCCAACTCTAGATCTCCCTCCGCGTGATACCAAAGACCCAACTTCGGTTTGGACTTGAGGTATCGTAGAATCCGCTTCACAGCTTTCATATGCATCTCCTTCGGATTCGCTTGAAACCTAGCACAAATACACACAGCAAACATTATGTCAGGTCTTGAAGCAGTTAAATACATAAGTGACCCAATCATGGCCCGATATAAAGTCGAATCCACATCGGTATCACTTTCAGTACCCGACCCGAGATTGTGATTCACTTGAATCGGCGTGCTAAAGTGGGCAGTCAACTTTGTTCCTTCCATCCCGAAAAGCTCTAATATGTCATAGACATACTTCGTCTGATGGATAAACATTCCTTCCTTCTTCTGGTCAACTTGCAACCCTAAAAAGAAATTCAACTCCCCCATAGCACTCATCTCGAACTTAGACTTCATCACCTTCTCGAAATCTTTGCACATCTGTTCGTCTGATGATCCAAAAATGATATCATCGACGTACACTTGTACCAAGATAAAGTGATCACCCTTCCTCTTCACAAAAAGAGTACTATCTATTCTACCCCTTTCAAAACCGTTTTCTAAAACATGGTTGGATAAAGTCTCATACCACGCCCTAGGTGCCTGATGTAATCCATAAAGAGCCTTATCTAAGCGATATACTCTATCAGGATATTTTGGATCTGTAAATCCGGGCGGTTGTTCTACATACACCAACTCCTTCACTTTCCCATACAGGAAAGCACTCTTAACATCTAGTTGATATACCTTAAAGCCTTTGAAGGAGGCAAACACTAGAAACAACCTAATGGCTTCCAGCCTTGCTACTGGTGCAAAAACCTCGATGTAATCGATTCCCTCCTCTTGGTTGAAACCCTTTACAACTAACCTCGCCTTGTTGCGCGTAACTATACCCCGATCGTCTCTTTTGCACTTAAAAACCCATTTGGTTCCTATGGCAATCTCCCCTCGAGGTAACGGAACTAACTCCCACACTTCTAGTTTCCTAAATTGCGAAAGTTCTTCCTGCATCGCTTCAACCCAGGAGTTATCCTTAAGTGCCATTTGCACATTTTTAGGCTCTACTTGCGATATGAAACATGAGTAGAGACATGTGTGATATGCCTCGGAGTCGTTTATCATCGACAACAACACTGTGTTGTTATTTACACTACTCCTAGTCTTCACACCCTCGTTCGGATTTCCTATGATGCTTTCTATTGGATGGTTCTTGTTAATCCTAGAGGTCTCTATTTCATCAACGCTTAGATTATCTCCTATGTTGGATCCTATTTCACCTAATGGGGGAACAGGCTCAGCTTCTACATTTTCCTCCTCACGGACATTTTCCTCAGAGTTGGAACTCGATGCTTGAGTCTGATTCTCAGTGGTAGGTGCCTCTTGATCAGCAACTTCTGGAGACCCATCTACAATCGCAGTAGGCTCGGATGTAGATTCGAACGTGGTCCTCGGAAAGATTTGGCCTTCGTCATTTAGGTGCAACGTCGCCATGTCTTTTTCGATTGTACCTGCAGTATCATCCAAAGGAATGTTAAATGACTCAAACAATTTCTCATAGTCAAATAACCATTCCGGACCAGTTTGGGGTTCATGTGTATAACTTGTGACTTCAATATTATACACAATCTCCACAGTACCACTCGTTTT
>JAANYP010001271.1:0-36383 GCA_020465985.1 Centrapalus pauciflorus
CTGTGTCCTCCATGGCAGCCATTTCCCAACAGCTGTCATCTATCCTCACTTCTTGCAACTCTACCCTTCCTAACGCTTTGGCCAGCTTACAGACCATCATTGGTTCCCTATCCAACTCTGTATCATCAGACCTTGCTGATGTGCGAGATTCACTAGAACTTCATCTTGCACAGCTGCAATCTCTGCTGTTCACAGCGTCTGATAGGGACAATCTTCTTAAGTTGACCACTCTTGCTGATTCCCACACATCTTCTCTTCAAACCTGTCTTTTCCCACTTAGTGAGGTGAAGGATAACTTGGCTTACTTAGTGAACAGCCTTGTTGGTCCTAAATCCTCTAAACCTGCTGGCAAGCCTGCTGACTTTGTGTCTTCAGGCAGACCAGGTGTTGAACTTGCTGCTTCATCTCCTTCAAAGGGCGAGAAGTCATCTGCCTCGAAGACTAAGTCTAAGGGGGAGAAAACTTCTTCTCCTAAGGAGATACCAGTGTCTGCAACTCAAACTGGTCAGCCAGCAGAGATTTTTGAAACGGGTGCTGCTGAAGGTGCTTCTCAAGCTACTATGCCTACTCAGGCTGTCTCTCCAAACCCTGCTCAGTCTAAGGGGGAGGAAATCATTCCTGAGGACAGGCCTAGCAGCAAAAGGAGGCACCTCATTCTATCAGAAGAAGAAGAAATTCCTGAAGCTGCTGTCACTAAAGCAGCAGCTAAAGGAAAAGAAACGGTAGCTAAGGATCCTATGCAGCAGAAACAGGCAGAAATGCAATTTCACAAGACCAGAGCCAAAGAGATGGGCCTCCCTATGCACAAATACTTTGAGTTTAGGGATGAACAGCTTCAAGCTCTGGAGGAATTAAGAAAAGAAGAAGAATCTGACAAGCTGCTAAGTCCTTTGCCCTCCAGAAGCAAGAAATTAAAAGTCACCTTGGAGGGCAAAGAAAATAATGGAAGCGGGGGCCAGAGATAAGGCAGGAGAAAAAGAGAAGGAAGTAGAGAAGAGTACTCAGGTCTCTGTGACCAAATCACAGTACCCTCTGCAGAGCCAAATTCCACGTTAACAACTTGGCTAGAAAGAGATGATCATGATGTGCTACTAGAAAGCTTTGCCAAGGAAGCGATTGTCAAAGCTGATTCCCATTTCAAGAAAGGAACCAGTGGAAACTTCAGATCACAGGATGGGTGCACAGGCCCTGAAATGGAATCCTACGATCACACGATGTTGCACAGATGGGATACAGGGAATGGTGGAACTGGCCAGTTTGCCCTGAGCCAGTTCTAAGTCAGAAACGGCTAAGACTATCAGGGACACATCAAGAAGGCTGATGGAAAAGTAAGTAGCTGGGCCTGATTCCAAAAGAAGTAAAAGAGGGTGTCTCGGTGACAACCCCAAAATAAAGGCCAGAAGGACAAAGAAGGATACAGAATGGAGCGAGCTCCTTACGCTGATGGAACAGGCGACTATCAATTTGAAATAAAAGGAGTTGATCATAGTCGAGCCTAAAGAATAGAGTTGGGATGGCAAGATGATAGAAGAACCTGAGCTGGAGCAGTTTTTGTAGATCCCCTAACTCAGAAGAAGTGCTTCCAAAGAGCCTCAGAGTTGTACAAAGTTGATCTGAGACAACTTGCCGCCTTCAGACTTGCAGTTTCATTTAGGCAGTCTAGCAAATGGAGAGCAGCCATCTGGGATCAGCTCAGAGGCTTCTATGAAAGAGGAGAACTCAATGATCCCAAGTTCATGATCATCAGATGTGAAGTTGAGGAACTTGAGGATACAAGGGAAGAATTGGAAAGGATGGTTAACGATCCACTTCTCCGATGATATGAAGTCCATCTACCATCTGGGTAGGTGAAGAATGGAAGCTGTCCATCAGTTGGACAGGCTTGCCATTATCTGCTCCCAACTCAAACAGTCCAAACATCTTGTACATTAGTTGTACATCCTGTACATTAGTTGTACATTATTACATAAGTTGTAATTTTTGCTTTTACATTAGTTGTAAAATACATTAGTACATTAGTTGTACTCTTGTAAGAACATGTGTTGTTCTAGTATAGTCAAGAATCAGTGTATATATAAACTGATCTTTTACTTTACTGTAATGTTGTAATTTTATTTCAGCAAATGAACTGTAAAAATATATAGTGATTTTTGACAAGACCAGCTTGAACTGGTTATTGCAAATAGGGGGAGATTGTTAGGCACAAAAAGGCCTCAGTCAAACCTGTTCTACATCTGAGGGGGAGATTTTATAATCAAACATGTTGATGCATTTGAAGGTTGAACTTAAGGCCTGTTATAGGCCTTAATTGAACCTGAAAATGATTTGGCAATATCCGTCTAAAAGTGTCATATGTTGCATGTGTTTGCAACTAAGACAGTTTGTCCAGAGCTGCTCTGTCTGCTGAACAGGCTGGAACTAAACTGTCGACGCTGGGCTCTACACTGATTGAGCAGCATTGGGCATTGTTAGTGTTCTGTTCTTGTGAACAGAACCTGTGTTCTTTGGTGACAGGCTAACACTTTATGGAATTTGTTTCCAAGTCACTCATGTATTGTTTTTGACTACAAGATCAGTTTACAAAGTCGAAGACAAAGTGGAAAACAGAACTGCTCAGCCTGCCCACGCTGTTCTGTAACATGAAGACAAAAGGATATTTGAAAAAGGGTGACAGACCTTTTTCTTATATCAAAATAGGCCTTTACAGGGAAGAAAGACGCAAAGTTGACATTCCTAAATTAGTTAAAGGCAATGCAACAGTAGACAAAGTAAAAAGACAAAAGTTCTGCACATGTGAAGACAAGTCTGCTTTTCAGAAAAGTGCAGAAAAGGTTATGTTGTCTTTTCAACAAGACTTTTCCTTTTCATTCTGTCCAATGAAGATGTTTCTCTGAGATTCTCTAAGTGAGTATAAAAGGAAGCTTCTAAGGTCAGAAAGAATGTGAAAAAAAAGCTAAGTGCTTAAACCAAGAGTGAACGTGCAAGTGTGATCTTCATGCATGCAAGTCTTCTGTAAAACAGCATCTGTGTGTCTAAGCTGTTTTACCTAAGCTGTTCCTTAAGTCTTGTAAACACAGTGAGTGCTTCTTAGTGAGTGTATTCATTGTATACTAGTTCGAGTCTGTCTTAGACTAGTAAGCATACTGTTGTATCTGTCATCTCAGCTTGAACTATTCCGCATTCAAGCTTGTTTGTAATTAACAAATTGTTGATAATACATACAAACATTGAGAAAAGAGTATGTAGTTTTTAAATTGCTGTATTCACCCCCCTCTACAGCTTATAACTATATACTTTGGGAACCTCTCGGGACCTACAAATTGCCTTAGTGAAATATCAAAGGATAATGAATTGTTATTACATATTTTGTGTTTTCTAAGACTATACATTTAACTTAATCTTTCAGCAAACACAAGTCTATCTTTATAATGACAAGCAATATTACCAAAATATGAAATGCGACATTATATAATCCCGTACCTATTATAAACACCAACTTAGACCAACACAAGGTAAATAAATTTCTCATAGGCATTTCATCAAACACATAATATGCATCAGTTTTTGTTCCATCATATTCATAGAAGAACCATGAAACCATCGATACTGACTTAATCTTCAAAACTAGAATCGAAGCTGACTTCGATGGTAAATCAAACAATAAACATAACTAAAATCACAAAACATAACTGGAATCAAGTTTTCGAGAAGCAACAAAATATATGCTTGATTTTAATAAAAAAAATAAGAATGAAGTATCGATGATGAGAGCGAAGCGTGATGAGAAGAATCGATTTATATCTAATACATACCTGATGAGAGTGATGTCAGGTACAGGAAGACGTACGATAGTGTAGAAGCCTAATCAGAACTGAAATTTGAGAAGGCGATTGTGAGAAGGAAGACGAAGTCGTGGAACACGGAGGAGACGAGCGTGGAAGACAGGAGACGAGCGTATTAGGTTAAAAAATTTTGGGTGCGGGGAATTTAAGGCGCCATTTTTTATTTGCAAGAGGTCAGTTTTGTTTTAAATAAAATTGAAACAACTTTTTCATTGCATTTTTTTAAGTATCAGATGTATATTGACATATAAAAACTTCTATCACTATATACATGAATAATAATGACAGAAAGTATATAATGCCACAGATCCTTAAAAACATTTTACGACACTTATATTCTACCATTAAAAACAGAGTATAGTGACACATAAATATTTGCCACTAAATGTGTGTGTCACTAAATGGCTTTTTTTGTAGAGACTTATCAAAATATCAAGCACTATAAGAAATATGGGTTTTAGCTGCGACAAATGTCGCTGCTAAAGGCCTAGAATGTCGCTGCTAAAGGCTTTAGCGGTGACTTGTTGCTGCTAAATGTTTAACACTAACAATCAAGTGTAGCTGCTAATTGGTGTCGTCGCTAATGCACTTTGTTGCTGCTAATACTGTCGCAACTAATACTAATTATATATATTTTTTAAAAATTTTATTAATTAAATATAAACCTGCTATTAAATTTGTATACATATATATATATATATACATATATATATATATATATATATATATATATATATATATATATATATCTGTGTGTGTGTGTGTGTGTGTGTGTGTGTCTATATATATATATATTTGTAACCTGCTATTTTATATAAAAATATATACAGTACGTACTAAAAAATTCATAATAATATGTATACATATATACACAAACAACGTACGATACAAAAACGTTTGTTACATAATTAGCTTACACACTAACAATCTAATCATCATCATCTTCGTTGTCATCATTGTCTTCATCATGCTCCTCATTATCGTTTTGACTACCAGACTTTCGATAAAGTTCCATCATTGCACTTTTAAAATGAGGGTTGCTAAACACCGCATCGAAATTTTCTGGCTACAAAATATATGTATGTGTATATATATATATATATATATATATATATATATATATATATATATATATATATATAATATATATATATAGATATATATCGACACACACACACACACACACACACTAGTAAACTTATACAGATCATGGCGTGTAACAATTAAGTAGAGATAACTAATACCGACCGATCATCATCAATTACAAATATACATGTTTTATGCTAACTCATCAAGACCCGTGAAAACTATTTTTAGCCAATAACGACTTATACATACTTATCATGGTGTGTAACAAGTAGACATACCTTAAACCGACCCATCATCATAAATTACAAGTATACATGTCTCATAGAAATAAATAATTTACATCACTAAATTAATTTTTAAATTAAATTTACACTAATACACTAATACGTAAACTAAATTATTTTAAGGTATTTTTAACAAATCTATATAATCAACATTTTACCTTAAAATACATTGTACACATACTTTACATATATACACACATTACTATACTAATGCACTGAAAAAAGCTTTACAAATAAATATAAGAAATTCACGATTTTGACCCTAAAAGGTTATTTTCACATAATAATACATACACTTTAACATACCAACACACAAATATATACATTAATATATTAAATACATATAAATACACACACTAATACACTAAATACACACACTCAAATACAAATACATATATTAATATACTAAATACATACAAACACACACTCAAGTACAAATACATATATTAATATACTAAATGCATACAAACACACACACACACACCCTAAAAAGAGTTTTAGAAATAAATTTTAGAAAATTCACGATTTTGACCCTAAATGATTATTTACACATAATAATACATACACTTTAGCGTTCACATACACACACGCTAATACAATAGTTATACATTAATACATACATATATATACATACACACACCAACACACATATACATACATTAATATACTAAATACACATAAATACACACACTAATACACTAAATACACACACTAACATACAAATACACATATTAATATACTAAATGCGTACACACACACACACATCCACACACTAAAATCTACTTAAATCATTCAACGAAAATTTAAGTAATATTCTCAAACACACTAATACAAAAATATACACTAAAATATATACAATACACATCAATACATACATTGCACACTTTTTTATATAATAAATTATATACTACACAATAAAACCTATAAATAGTTTATAAAAAATGAACTAATCTACAAATACTTAAGAAACACATCAAATCTATAAATTTTTTAATAGATACTTAAAAAACACAATAGTTTTATAAATATTTTAACAAATACTTAAAAAACCCTAATATTGATATATCTAAAACTTTTATCCAAAAATTATTTAAACAAACCTACAATTATTTTTTACAAAACCATACATTTTTTACCTAAAGCAATATTTACACACTTTTTAAATATATACACTAGTCATACACAAATACACACTAATATTATACAAAATACACACTAAATATAAACCATATACATTATTACAAAATACACACTAATATACACAACACACTAGTACACACACGAATAAACAAAATACATATAAACACACACACTAATACTCAAAATACATACAAATACACACACTAACACTAAATACATTTAAAATACATACTAGGCAGAGACAGACCACCGGCAGAGAGAGAGAGAGAGAGAGCTACGATCGATGGCAGAGAGAGACGAGAGGGAGACCTCATACACATCAATACACACACATTAAATATTTTTACATAAAAGACAAAATACGAGTTTTACCTCAAAAAATTGCAACCCGACAGATAAGGAGAAGGAGAGGAGGCGCTGATCGATGAAGGAGAAGGAGGAGGCGCATATAGAGAAGGTGAAAGTGAAAAAGGTGGAAAAGGGTGGGGGCCGATAAGGCGCCTTTTTTTGAGGGTATTAGTGGACACAGGTGTCGCTTCTAAAGCCAATAGCGGCGACATTTCTCTGCCTTTTTTAATCGTCGCTGCTAAAGCCTATGTCGCTTCTAAAAGGTGTCGCCGCTATTGACCATTTTTTCTTGTGGTGAAGTAATGTAATCAATCAATTATAATAATGTATCATAATTAACCAATAACGAATTATGGATATCACATTAAAGCCCTTTTTAGTGCATCATTTTAACATATTGAATTTGGTGAGAATAGACCGCCTCATGGAGCAATAGGTTAAACTGGTGAAAATTTGATGATTATTTACTACATAGAATTTAAAGTAGAATGTCATTCCTTTATTTTACCGGATATATATAGTGATTACAACTAAAAATTTCACGATTTAATAAAACGAACACTAGATAAGAAGCATAATCCAAAAAAGTTAAAGATACGAGATCAATTCGATAAAATTATTATAGTATATACTAGCTAGATTACTGACCCATGTATATTTTTAATGAATAAATATTTTAAAATCTTTATATAATAATAAAATATTATTAAAAAAATAATTAAACATTCATCTTAAAACGGTATAGATAAATTTTGAGATCTTCTAAAATATTAATTTAAAAGTCATGATATTAGGATAAACATAGTTAATACGAAACTTTAATAAGTGTATTCACATCCCGGTCTGTTTTACGACATTTATTGGTGTGTTATTATCACCTCATTTGAAACCAATAAAATCAATTTTCATATGGAACTCATTTTATATTATTTAAAATATATAAATGTTATAAAATATTGATTTGTATTTAGCTTTTACATAGTTGAATTGCATAAATTTTATTAGATAATCATAAGTAAATCTGTAACACCCCTCCGGATTCCCATAACTGTCACGTTAACACAATATCATAAATGACAATAACGCATAGGATCCCAGATACACGTGTCATAGGATAATGCGAATCACTGATAATTAAAAACTTTACACACAAAAGGTTAACAACATAATCGCAGTTTAGTACAGATCATCCTGATTAAACTAATATAATATCCCTGGCTATCAGATACACATACTGATTACATATTCCAAAAAGAACTATCGCATGAAGTTCTAAACATTACACGAAACAATTACAAGTCTTCAAGTCAATCCCAGCTCTATCTCGGCGGATGCTGCTGTTGAGTCCCCTTCTGATTCCCTGAACATGTTAGACTTGAAGACGTAAGCTGGAAAGCTTGTGAGTACGCGAGGGTTAGACTATGTACAATAATCACATAACACAAACACGTAGCACATAACACGCATAGCAGTCCCTGTCCCCGTCCCTGGCACCCAACACACATCTCAGGTATAATCACAAAAGAATGAACCACAATGCACCATCCCACAACAATGGTTTTCAAAAACCCTGTGGCTCAGGAGAGACCCGGCCACAGGCCCTGCCGTATAAATATGCCCCAGGGACTGTTAGGGTAGTCAACCCACGTGATCCCTTATCGCGAGTCACTGCCCGTATGGGACTCATCGCGGAATCCCTGAAATAGACTTCATATGATGTATACACAACACATATAACAAGATAGACTTATACCTGAGGTTCACGTACCTGTCTCAAACACATTATATAATAGATGCACAATAGCAACACAACTAACTCTCAAAAGAGGTGCGCATTAGGAAAAGAACTTCAGTACTCACCTGATGGTCCTAAATGATTTACCGAACTCTGAACTCCCTAATCTAACTCAGCCTGATGTCTGCTCGTCCCTGTACCATACAGATCCCAACTGTTAATTTCAAACCCAACTGATATATAAAACAAACCCAGACATATAACTGACTCGGACCCAACAAACAATCCCAATCAACACCCAAACCCAATCAACACCTGACCCAAAACTCCCCAACCGGACCCTGCCCAACAACCCTGATTGCGGCCCACACTACCCTTTCATCGCGACCGCGCCGATGCTGGTCGCATCGCGATCGCGTTCGTAGGATGCGACCACGCTCTCTGCGGTTTGGTTCGTCCATGTTCTTTGTTCCAGGCTTGGCTAGGAGTTTTAAACTCCAAAACTTTAATTTCGAGCCACCCTAAACGAATATAATCGATACATAACAGCCTTTACATACTTAGAACTATTTTACACAAACCCAACAACGCATATCTTTAAATACAGCAACCAAATCAAGATTTTATACCTTCATGAGTTCAAGAACACAAAGATTAAGATGATGCGGTTCAATCCGAATTTCAGCAACGATTTTCTTGAATTGGAATGGTTTCTTACTGTTGAAGGCTCACACACACACACACACGGTTATTTTTCCCAGCTTCTAATTAAGGAAAGAAAGGGAAAAAGGCAAACACGTAATACACTTTCTATTTTTAGAAGCGCCGGACCCAATAACCCGAACCCGATATAATATTTTTGCTATTAATAACCTTCAACACATTTAAATCAGAGATTTCAATTATCTAATTATTCCGCTAAAATTATAACCCGGTGACACGCAATCACGATTCCGACACGTATCAATCCACTAATCGGGATAAAACTGGACCGATATGATATTATTAAAATAAATATCCACTAAAATAAATCCACATACCAGGTCCAAAAGCAGGATGTTACAAATCTTCCCCTCATAAAGAGATTCTGTCCCAGAATCTAATTCGAGCTGTGTAATAACTTAGGATATCTCGATCTCATTTCGGAATCTGGCTCCCAGGTGGCGTTGGTACCTTTATGATGTCTCCATTGAACAATTACCAAGGCAATATTTTATTCCTCAGCTTCTTTATCTTTTTATCTGTAATGGCCTCTGGTTGCTTGACATATTGTAGCTGGTCGTTGACTGTGATCTCGGATAGCGGCACATACTGATCATCCTTAGCCAGACACTTCCGTAGATGACTCAAGTGGAAACTATCGTGCACTCTCGCTAGCTCTGGAGGCAATATCACGTGGAAACTATCGTGCAACGATCTCGAACGACCTTATGTATCGCAGACTTAGCTTCCCACGGTGCCGGAATCGGATAAACCCTTTCCACAGAGACAGTTTCAACAGAACCCGAGCCCCAACTTTGAATATAAGCTCTGTCAGACAGCGGTTAGCGTAGCTCTTCTAACGACTCTGGGCAACCCTCATTTGCTCCCAAATCACTGCCATCTTGTCACTGGTCTGTTGCAGTAGCTCTGGCCCACTAATAGGTCGCTCGCTGACCTCACCCCAACACATAGGGGTTAGGCACTTACGCCCATACAATTCTTCAAACGGAGCCATCTTGATGGTCGCGTGATGGTTATTATTATAGGCGAACTCTACTAATGGCAAATGCACATTCCAACTACCACTGAAGTCGATAGCACACACTCGCAATATATTCTCGAGGGTCTGATTATTGCGCTCTGTGTGACACCCTTGCCACAATAAACACCATTACAATAAACCCAGGATAAATCACCAATCACACGATTACATAAAGATCTAAACACTTAATAAAATTGCCGAAGCATTATAGTACGTAATTAAAAATACAAATGTATTAAACACCCTACGGTGCTACATGGTTTCATATCTAGATCTACATACTCAAAAGTCATTACATCATCCTAAATATATTACAATAACAATCCCATGTTTCAGTTACCAAGATGAGTAGTAGATATCTTCAAAGACTTCAATAGATGACCTAGCTAGATGGTCCCACAGCGGATTTCCTTATTCCTGTAAAAATTAAACAACCGATAGGTAAGCAAAGCTTAGTGAATACACAGATTTATGCATTCTATAAATCGTTATGAAGCCTCCCAAGAGTAACACTGACGAGACACGTCGTATACTCTCTACGTACACAAAGTAGGACACAAGAGCCGCAGCCCCTTCGAGACAACGCGCGGCTTGAAAAAACCAACCATCTGAGAGAAACATAACATCGGGGATGACTTACTGCCTACTAGAACCTCGAAGGGATCAGCTTCGGGTCATATAGCACAGTAATCGGAATAACAGATGCGACCAGCCGTTCCACCGAAAGATGCACAACAAAGATATGGACATGCAACAAGCAACAATGTACATCAAGTCTACGCAAGTTAGTAGAATTCCAAATGAAGGTGAAACAACATGTCTCAGCAGGCAATAGCTAACATAAAGCAGATTTAAACATGCGAAATCATATGTACTCACAGTGGGTGCGTTTATTAACTTTAATTTATTTTATTTATCCTCGGAATTTCAACTGGATCACAAAGTACCCCACTGTGGGTTAAACAACACCACAAGGGACCTGTTACATTTACATAAGGAATACATATCATACATATGTTCATTGCCAAATGAGAATCGAGTTTGTACAATTAAAGTGTCAAAACATTCGGAACCAACATCCGAAACTCATGTTTAAATCCTCTTTCTTGATGGTTTTATTATTCCAGATTAACCCTTCATTAAATACCTTCAATCTCTTGTTTAATAATGACTCTCATCAAGTTTCACAAATTATTGCGCTAATGCTTTGGAATTGTGATCCGAAATTTATACTCAAATCTCAAATTTCTGAGATTGCCAAAATGTCTAGAAATCTTCAATATGTATCTGGACCAAAGAAGGTCCGACTGTTTCTACTTTATTTTAACAAATCAAACCCCAACCAAGATGATTATACATGTACGTATGTATGTATGTATGTGTATATATATATATATATATATATATATATATATATATATATATATATATATATATATATATATATATATATATATATATATATATATATATATATATATATATATATATATATATCGATTTATATATATATACATATTTATATATTAGTGTTTCTGTTTTGAAAAAGAATGGAATATAGAAACCTTGAAGGTTTCGGTAATTCACTTATACATATTCCGATAGTATGTAGGTTTCAGTATGGCTTCGATGGGTTTTGTTATTACCGAAACTATCGCAGTTTCGGTATGTACATATGGGTTTCGGTACATATGGGTTTCAGTACATATATAGTTTCGTTACATATGAGTTTCAGCACATACAGGTTTCAATACCAAAATCTTTAGGTGTCGGTACTTCTCGATACACATGCAAACTCACAGATCGCACACTGTATTTTTTCAAAATCATATTTATAACTTGAATCAAGACATGAAACTTTGTACAAAACTTTCATAATACTTGATTTACACACACCCACAAGAATAATTAACATGCATCAACATCTTTGAACCCGAAAATCTAGATTCAATTTTTTTTCATTGATACCGAACATAAAACTCTTAAATTCATCAAGGATTTTTACCTTAAATCGTTTGTTGTAGTAGTAATAGCTCCTTCTACGCAACTTGAATCCAGATTTTCAGCTTCTAATTCCCCGAATTTGGTGATCTTGATTTGTGTTTGGGAGAGAACCGTACTTAGAGAGAAGGTAGAGGGAGATTGATTTTGATTCAAAATAAAAGACTTGTGTCTTTTTATTTCCCACTTTCAACTTTTGACACATTTAACCCCTGACTTATCTAATTTTATAAAATAAAGAATTCTATCTTTATTTTATCCTCACAAACACTTATAATTAATTATAGTTAAATAATAAATTGAACTTCTAAATTTCTTAATAAAGCAACTAACTTTTATAATTAATCCATATGCAATCCAACTTAAATATATTAAATTACAAATTTAACTGATAATCCTCAAATACAATAATTTAAATTTTAGGATGTTACAGCGTGGGCTCAACCAAGCTTAAATTTCGTCCTCGAAGTTATTTGACCTTCAATAGTTGCAGATTTTCTTTAACATGTCAGTTTTCGTCTCCCAAGTATGATTTGCCCCTTTATGATGCTTCCAACGTACAAGTACCATTTCAATGTCTTTACTCCGTAATTTCTTTACTTTGGTGTCCAAAACACATTCTGGTTCTTCAATATACCAGAGCCTTTCATCAATCTTCATTTTTGTGTGATCAGCCCAATTTTCGTGGCCAGTAGTGAATGATTTTCTGAGATTCCCCACATGGAACACCGGATGTATGCCTGACATTTCTTCTCTAAACGATAAGATTGATTTCCGACTTTCTCTATTATCCTGAATGGTCCAACGAATCTTGGAGCTAACTTTCCTCTTTTAACAAAACGTGTAACACCTCTCATAGGTGATACCTTCAAATAAACCCAATCATTCACATCAAAACATATCGGTTTATGCCTCCTATCGTGATAGCTTTTCTGTCGATCCTGGGCCGCATTCATATTTTGTCTCACTAACTGTATATTCTCGTTCGTTTTTCTTGTAACAATGCTGGCCCAGCAATCGGAGTTTCTCCGGTTTCTCTCCAATAGGTAGGAGTCCTACAGCTCTTTCCATATAGTGCCTCAAAGGTGGTTTCTTAATCGTTGTGTGATAATTGTTATTGTAGGAGAATTCTATCAATGGCAAATGATCGTCCCAATTGCCACCAAGATCCAAAATACACGACCTCGTCATACCTTCAAGTGTCAGGATTGTCCTTTCACTTTGGCCATCGATTTGTGGACGATAAGCCGTACTCATCGCGATTCTCGTTCCCAATCCGTCTTGTAATGCCGACCAGAAATTTGAAGTAAATCGGCTATCCGATCTGATACGATAGACTTAGGTACTCTGTGTCTAGCAATAATCTCGTCCATATAAATCTGAGCCAACTTTTCTAATGAGTAACTTTCCTTAATGGGAATGAAGTGTGCAGTCAATCTATCAACGATCACCCATACAGCATCGTGTTGACGCCTAGTCTTTGGCAACTTGGTGACGAAATCCATCGTAATGTTTTCCATTTTCCATTCGGGAACAGGAAGCAGTTGCAAACTTCCATAAGGCTGCTGGTGTTCGGCTTTCACAATCCGACAAGTCCTACATCGCTGCACGTATTGACCAATATCTTTCTTTAATCCCGGCCATCAGAAGTCTGCTTTCAGTTCATTGTACATCTTTGTGCTCCCAGGATGTACAGAAAATTTGGATTGATGTGCTTCCTCGATAATTACCCTTCTCATGCCACCAAACTTCGGCACCCATATTCTCCCATAAATTCCTTTCAAACCAGATTCACTCGTTTCCATTATCTTCTTCTGTACTCGAATATCCTCAGCATCAACGTTTTGTTCCTTTAAAGCTTCCTCTTGAGCAGCTTTAACAGCGTCAATAATCGTGGAAGTTAACATCATAGATGTCATCATGTAATAGAAGTCATTAGAGTAGGCCTTACGGCTTAAAGCATCGGCTACCACATTAGCCTTACCAGAATGATAGAGGATCTCACAATCGTAGTCCTTAATCAGTTCTATAGACCTACGCTGTCTCATATTAAGCTTCTTCTAACTGAAGATATATTTCAAACTTTTATGATCCATATACAGTTGACACTTAGTTCCATACAGATAGTGCCTCCATAACTCCAGTGCAAAAGTAACAGCAGTCAACTCCAAATTGTGTGTCCAGTAGTCCTTCTCGTGTTGCTTAAGCTGTCTTGAGGCATATGCAATTACTTTTCCAGGCTGCATTAATACATCACCTAGTCCCAACCTCGAAGCATCCGTGTGTACTACAAATTCCTCATTGCCCTCCGGTAGAGCAAGTATCGGCGCTTCACTTAACATCTTTTTCAAAACCTCAAAAGCCTCTTGTTGCACAGTTTCCCAAACAAACGATGCATTCTTTTTCGTTAATGCAGTCAAAGGAACTGCAATCTTCGAGAAGTCGTTAATAAACCTCCGATAGTAGCCCGCCTATCCAGGAAAACTTCTGATTTCTTTAGCTGAACGAGGCGGTTCCCAATTACTTATGACTTCAACTTTAGCTGGATTTATAGAAATCCCTGCCCCTGAAATTAAATGGCCCAAAAACTGAATTTTGTGCAACCAAAACTCACACTTAGAGAACTTGGATTACAAATTCTCCTTTCTCAATAATTCCAATAATTCCCTAAGATGAACATCTTGCACCACTTCAGACTTAGAGTACACCAGAATGTCATCAATAAACACGATCACCGACTTGTCTAACATCGTTCTGCAAACCCTATTCATAAGATCCATAAAGACGACCGGGGCATTGGTTAACCGACAAGCCATAACCAAGAACTTGTAATGCCCATAACGCTTCCTGAAATTTGTCTTCGATACATCCTCCTCCCGAACTTTCAACTGATGATAACCTGATCGTAAGTCGATTTTAGAGAACACGCTAGCCCCATGTAGTTGATCAAACAAATCATCAATTCTCGACACCAGATATTTACTCTTAATAGTCAGTTTGTTCAACTCACGGTAATCAATGCACATCCTCATTGTGCCATCTTTCTTCTTAACAAACACTACAGGCGCTTATGAACTCGGTCAAATGAATCCCTAATCTAACAACTCTTGGAGTTGTTTCATCATCCCTTGCATTTCGGTAGGAGCAAGGCGATACGGAGAACGAGCTACCGGTGCAGCTCTAGGGATCAAGTCAATTCTAAACTCTACTTGTCTCTTAGGCGGCACGCCAAACAAGTCCTCCGGAAACACATCCGGGAATTGTGATACAACATGCACATAGGCCACAGTCTTCTTTTCAGCCTTGGCATCTATAGCATACGCCAAGTAAGATTCACAACCCTTTGCAACGAGCTTTCGGGCTTTTGCAATCGTTAATAAACACAGATCCCCACTTCTCCTATCCCCATACATGCAAATATCTCGCCCCTTCGACGTGGTTATATTTATCATACGCTTCTTACAGACTATATGGGCTTCATTTTCGATCAACCAGTCCTCTTTGACAATCACATCAAACTCACTGAACTCTATCGGAATTAAATCAAGATTGAAGACTACATCTTCAATCACTAACGTACAGTTTCGATACACATGGTCTACTTTGACTAACGTGTTACTACCAGTTTCTATGTCAAGTATAGCAGACAACTTAGATAGAGGCATTGACAGTTGTTGTGCAAAAATAGTAGATACAAAAGACCGGTTGGCACCCGCATCAAATAGAACTCGTGCAGACATAAAATTTACAATAAACATACTCGTAACCACTTTCGGGTTTTCGTTGGCCTCTTCTATGGTTATCTGAAATGCACGAGCTGGTGCCCTTTGTGGCTGGTTCCGGCGGTTGACTGAACCACCACCTGATCACCAAGATGATCGAGTTGAGGTTGGAGCAGCAGCAGCTGGATCATTCTTTCTGCAATTTCTACTGTAATGCCCCCATACACCACACTTCTGGTAGGCATCAGATTTCCTTGGGCACTCAGTCTGAAAAATGACCCAACTCTCCGTAGCAAAAACAAACGCGTCCATTAGTGCACTTGCCGAAATGTTCCAAGTGACATTTGTTACAATACCGCGGTTCTGTGTTGATGAAATACACACGAGCATGACCAGAAGACCCAGATGATTGGCGAGAAGACTGCTGTGGTGAATACTACGATGAACGGGAAGAACTAGAATATCCCCCTTCACGTTGGCGCTTCGGCGGTGACGGCTGTGTTGGGTTAGTAGCAGCAGCGGCAGACCCAATTGTATGACATGATCAGAATTTGCTCTACATTTCTGGCAGCCTCTAGTAAGCCAACAAATGTAGGGTAGCGAACAATACTCATTACCCTCCTAATCTCCATATCCAAACCATCCTCGAATCTGGTCACTTTCCTTTCCTCTGTATCAACCTGATGAGGCGCAAACAAACTCAGCCTCATGAATTCCACAGCATACTGGGACACAGTCTTAGTCCCCTGCATTAGAGTCATATACTTTGCTTCCAATCTTCGTCATTCTTCAACTGGGAAATATTGTTGATTGAATATCTCGGTAAACTCGGCCCAAGTCATAACAGATACTTTTTCCAAGGTTAAGGGGTTAACCATGGAATTCCACCACATAACTGCGTCTTTAGTAAACATAGATGTAGCATACCAAACCATGTCCTTTTCAGCACAATCACTGATTCGGAAAGTTCGTTCGGTTGCTGTTATCCATTCTAGAGCGGCAACAGGATCTCCTAATCTATTGAACTCTACGGCCCCATATCCTTTAATATCCTTGAATCGACAACCTTTGGTTTTGTTCGGTGACCCAGTGTTGTCATCTTGTTCGTCATTATTGTTTCCTTCTTTCTCTTTGTTCTTCCTCTTGTCTTCCCTTCTCTTGGCTTCGACCTCATCTCGAGCTCGAAACTGGTCTTGGAACATCTTATTTTGCTCAGCTATCATGGCTAGCATCATTACTCTAGTTTCTTCGGGTGTCATTCCTCCTCCAGACATCGTCTGAAATATAAAACATATAACTTGTTTAGTAACATGTCATTTGTTAAAGACACCACCCATTGTCCCGTATGAAAGTCAACTTCTATGATTACTGGATCATAACCTATCTTAGTTCAGATCATTACTTAAACCACTACATATCATCACTTAATGTTTGAGACCAAGACCTCACGGACACTTGAATCTCAAACTACTGTTTTGATACCACACGTTGTGACACCCTTGCCACAAAAAGCACAATTACAATAAACCTAGGATTAATCACCAATCACATGATTACATAATGATCTGAATACTTAATAAATTTGCGGAAGCATGAAAGTACATAAATAAAAATACAAACGTATTAAACACCCTACGGTGCTACATGGTTTCAAATCTAGATCTACATACTCAAAAGTCATTACATCATCCCAAATATATTACAATAACAATCCCATGTTTCAGTTACCAAGATGAGTAGTAGATATCTTCAAATACTTCAATAGATGACCTAGCTAGAAGGGCCCGCAGCGGATTTCCCTTTTCCTGTAAAAATTAAACAACTGAGGGCTAAGCAAAGCTTAGTGAATACACAGATTTATGCATTCTATAAATCTTTATGAAGCCTCCCAAGAGTAACATCGACGACACACGTCGTATACTCTCGATGTACACCTAGTATGGCACAAGAGCCGCAGCCCCTTCGAGACAACGCTCGGCTTCGAGAAACCAACCATTTGAGACAAACATAACATCGGGGATGACTTACTACCTACCAGAACCTCGGTGGGATCAGATCCAGGTCATATAGCACAGTAACATCGGAATAACATGTGCGACCTGCCGGTCCATCGAAAGATGCACAACAAAGATACAGACATGCAACAACCAACAATATACATCAAGTCTACGCAAGTTAGTAGAATTCCAAATGAAGGTGAAACAACATGTCTCAGCAGACAATAGCTAACATAAAGTAGATATAAACATGCGAAATCAAATGTACTCATAGTGTGTGCGTTTATTAACTTCAGTTTATTTTATTTCTCCTCGAGTTTTCAACCGGATCACAAAGTACCCCACTGTGGGTTAAACTACACCACAATGGACCTGTTCCATTTCCATAAGGAAAACATATCATACATATGTTCATTATCAAATAAGAATCGAGTTTATACAATTAAAGTGTCAAAACATACAGAACCAACATCCAAAACACATGTTTAAATCTTCTTTCTTGATGGTCTAATTATTCCCAATTAACCCTTCTTATCAAGTTTCATAAATTATTGTGCTAATCCTTCGGAATTGTGATTCGAAATTTATAGTCAAATCTCCAATTTCTGAGATTGCCAAAATGTCCAGAAATCTTCAACATATATCTGGATTAAAGATGGTCCGACTGTTTCTATTTTATTTTCACAAATCAAACCCCAACCAATATGATTATATATATATATATATATATATATATATATATATATATATATATATATATATATATATATATATATATTTATTTATTTATTTATTTGTTTATATATATGTACATATTTATATATTAGTGTTTCTGTATTGAAAAAGAATGGAATTCCGAAAACTTGAAGGTTTCGGTACTTCACTTATACACAGTCTCGGTAGTATGTAGGTTTCAGTATGGCTTCGGATGGTTTCTGTTATTACTGAAACTATCACAGTTTTCGGTAGATATATATGGGTTTCGGTACATATGGGTGTCAGTACATATATAGTTTTGGTACATATGGGTTTCGGTACATAGAGGTTTCTAAACATATATAGTTCTGGTAGGGGATAATACCGAAATCTTTAGGTTTCGGTACTTCTCGGTACACATGCAAACAGACAAATCACACACTGTATATTTTTCAAAATTATCTTTATAACTTGAATCAAGACTTGAAACTTTTTACATAACTTTCATAGTACTTGGTTTACACAAACCCACACGAATAGTTAACATGCATCAACATATTTGAACCCAAAAATCCAGATTCGGTTTTTTTATTGATACTGAACATAGAACTCTTAAATTCATCCATTTAAAGGATTTTTACCTTAAATCGTTTGTTGTAGTAGTAATAGCTCCTTCTAAGCAACTTGAATCCTGATTTTCAGCTTCTAATTCCACGAATTGGGTGATCTTGATTTGTGTTTGGGAGAGAACCGTACTTAGAGAGAAGGTAGAGAGAGATTGATTTTGATTCAAAATGAAAGACTTGTGTCTTTTTATTCCACAATTTCTACTTTTGACACATTTAACCCCTCACTTATCTAATTTTATAAAATAAAGAATTCTATCTTTATTTTATCCTCACAAACACTTATAA
The DNA here is from genome assembly GCA_020465985.1 of Centrapalus pauciflorus. NCBI lineage: Eukaryota > Viridiplantae > Streptophyta > Magnoliopsida > Asterales > Asteraceae > Centrapalus > Centrapalus pauciflorus. Next base: position 19,513 of record JAANYP010001271.1, read on the forward strand.
TTAATTATACTTAATTAATAAATTGAACTTCTAAATTTCTTAATAAAGCAACTAACTTTTGTAATTAATCCATATGCAATCCAACTTAATTATATTAAATTACAAATTTAAACTAATAATCCTCAAATACAACAATTTAAATATTAGGATGTCTCTGTCAGCCCGTCAGTCTGTGGTCGGTATGCCGTGCTCAGCTGAACCATGGTACCCAATACCCGGTGGAAACTCTGTCAGATGCGTGACGTGAACCGTGCATCTGATAAGGCTATTATTTTATGAATTTTTATGTCATTTTAGGGTCGTTTTAAGCACCGATGCTTCGTTACTTTGCTATTATTAGTCCAAAACTATGTTTCAGGTCAAGAAGTCAAATGGAAGCTACTCTAGAAAATTCAGCGTGAACCGAGCCGGAGGGGGTGCAGGCCTGCACCACCCTACGCTGCAAAACAGAGAATTTCAGAGCTAGAGACACTTTTCCAGCGCAGCCCAGCATAGCCGAGCCCGTACCCCAGGTGCAGGGTGGGGGCACAGGCCTACGCCCAGGCCTACGCTGGTGCGTGCAAAATGAATCCAGACGCGTTTTTTGACCCTAAAAACACTAATCTCACCACCTCTATAAATAGAGGCCGAGGGTGGACATTTTGGGAGTCCCGTGTGTTGAAAGAAGTGGCGAAACCCTGCCGAAGTGGATTCACGACTAAGTTTTACTTTATCGAATTTCAATTTATGTTTTGATGTATTTGGTGTTCTTTGAAATACTATGTGTGTAATGCAAATGATAAACATTCGGTTGTGGTTTTGATTATATGTTTTGATTGGTAAAAGTAAGATAGTTCATAGTAGTGTTATTATTTGTGCCAAGTCCATTTGCTTAGGGATTAAGACAAGTAATGAACATTGCATGCGCTATGCCGAGAGTTATTGATTAAAACCATTATGATTAATTTAACTGAGCAATTAATTATGTCTATGTGATTATTGTACGAAATTCGAGTGGGTAATAACTTATTTCGTAGTGATTCCGTTAATTGTCATCTTTCCTTGCTTTGTTAATCAATCTGTTAGTTGTTCGCCAATTAATCTAGTTATAATTTAGACGTAATCATTATTCCAAACAATTCAACCATTTTACAATTTAATCGCTTTTAATAAACTAAAGAAACTAGCCAATTAACCCTAATTACATAGCCTGCGGATTCGACCCTTACTTCTCTGAGCTCTATAGTTAGATTTAAGGTTATTTCTATGGGCCAGAACGACGGCTCGTCAGATTTTGGCGCCGTTGCGGGGGAGTGGTAACGTTAGTTAGGGCTAGAGGTTAGTTTTGGCCTTAGTTTTAAGTACTTTAGTTTAATTTAATTTTTAGTCCTTAATTATTATTATTAAGAATCAGATAAATTTATAAAAATTCAAAAAGTTAATTGTAGTCCTCTACTTTACCACCAAAAATATAATTAGTTTAATTAGGTAATTTAATTTAAAGTTTTTAACAGTTTATGCTCACACGTCGATCGGCCAAAGGATTGCTGCTACGATTCGAACCCAAAATCGAAAAAGTAGCTAAATCTAACCGAAAGACTGTTAGGATTCAAAAACAACAAGGACTAATCACGGAGAATTCAAACGAACAAGAGGAAGAAATTCCCACTTTAAGAATTCCCAATTTAGAAGGACCTCCGATTTCACCACAAAATCGTGAACAAGAAGAACCTGAGTGTATAGCTTCTAGGATGGGTGAATAAATGAGACGTACGGTTGAGTCACTTTAACGCCCTGGTGATGTGCCCGACCCGTCTCTGATCCGTTATCCTGAAAATGAGAACGAACCCGGCATTCGTCCTCAATTTTCTCAATTTCTTCCGATCTTCCGAGGGATTCCAAGGGAGGAACCATACGAACATCCAACTGAGTTCACAGCTGTTTGTAAAGCAAACCATGTGCGAGGTATAACCACTAACGGTTTAAAACTTTGATTATTTCCTTTCTCGTTGAAAGGGAAAGGGAAGAATTGGTTCGTATCATTACCAACCAATAGCAATACAACATGGGATCAAATGAAGAAAGATTCTTAACGAATATTATCCCATTAGTAAAACCACCGAGAAAAGAAAGGAAATCATCATATTTAAACAAAAACCCGGTGAACAATTCTACGAAGCTTTTGATCGTATGAATGAGCTGTTAAGAGCTTGTCCACATCATGAGGTGCCTAAATGGATGCTTATCAAAACATTTTTTGATCGTGTTAGTCAAGAGAGTCGAAATATGATTATTACTGCAACGGGAGGCACATTGTTAGCAAAAGAGGATGATGAGGCTTGGAAGTTGCTAAATCAACTCGGTAAAGGTCTGAAGGTTCAAGTTGGTTCTGAAAACAACATAGGAGTTCAAGGGTTGGGCATAAATAATGCCTGGAAACGTGAGGTTAAGAGCAAAATTTCAGAAATAGGTAAGAAAATGGATCAACTGATGAAAGGTTTCAGTTCAAACCCTAATATATCAGTTAATTATGTCACATGTGGTGATCCATCTCATCATTCCAAACCATGTCCTCAAGTGCAATCCACTGAGGAATTCGCCAATGAAGTTTACGGTATGCAAGCGCATAGAGAAAAGGGAAAACCCATTTTCGGATACCTATAATCCGGGATGGAGAAATCATCCTAACTTCCGATGGAAGAATGATCAACCTACCTATCGTCAATCTAAACATAGATATGAACCACCAAAAAGAGAATATCAATATGGTTCCATTTCTGCAACTAATGATGAGCGATATTATAAGTCAAACTAACGCGATCAATCACATTTTCAAGTGGAAACAAATATCACTTCTTCACAATTCTCTGAATTTGCAGAAGTTATGAAGCAACAATCAGCCATTAGTACTAAGACCATGGAAATGCTGAGTCGCCATATGGGTCAGATAGTAGAGTCGCTCACAAGGCGTGCAGAGGGAAAGCTTCCTAGCAGTACTATCCCTAATCCTTCACATGTTCATGATGGTAAAGATAAGAAACATGAAATAAATGAAGTAAATGAGGTATCGAAGGTAACCACTTTGAGAAGTGATAGAGAGATTGATAATGTAGGTCCCAAAAGGTTTCCCTAGTGAGTTGTTCTAAGTTGTAGAGGGGGCGTGAATACAGCAAATTAAAACTCAACCCTCTTTTTTCAATGTTTGTGTATATTATCAACAAGTGTTGATTAGAAACAAGCTTGAACTGCAGAATGGTTCAAGCTGAGATGACAGATACAACAGATGTTTAACTAATCTAAGACACACTCAGACTAGGTACAATGAATACGCTCACTTAGATGAACTCAATGTTTACAAGACACAGATGGACAGCTTGAATAAGAACAGCTTGGACACACGTTACTGTTTTATTCAAGCAGACTTGCATGCATGAAAAACACACTTCTATACAGGATCTGAATTTCTCACTCTTAGTTATCTCACATTCCTTAGAAGCTTCCTTTTATACTCTCACTAAGAATCTCAATGAAGCTTCTTCATTGGACAATGGTGGGATGTCTTTCCAAAAAGACAAAACAACTTTTCTGCACATTCTGATAAAGCAGACTTGTCTTTACATGGCAGAATCTTTGTCATTTTCTTTTTGTCTCTGTTGCAGAAGGCTTTAACCAAAAGAGGAATGTCAACTTTGAAACTTTCATATTCTGGTAAGGCCATTTTGATATAAGAAATGGTCTATCACCCATTTCAAATATCTACTTTGTTTTCATGTAACAGAACAGTGTAGGAAGCTTTTGCAGATTCTGTTTTTCCTCTTTGTCTTCGACTTTGTAACTGATCTTGTAGTCCAAAACAATACATGAGGACATGGAAACATAATCCATAAAGTGTTTAGCCTGTTCACAAAGAACAGGTTCTGTTCACAAAGAACAGATGACTTAGTATTTGTCCAAGCTGCTCAGTAAGATAGGGCAGCGTAGACAGTTTATGTCTAGCCTGTTCAACAGAATGAACAGCTTGGGCAATCTGCCTTAGTTGCAATAAATGCAACTGGGCAAACAGCTTTGACTTAGATTGCAAATCAGTTTTCAGGTTTCAAAAAGGCATTAACTGGCCGTAAATTATACCTTCAAGTGAATCAAACATATTTGATTAAAATCTCCCCCTAAGATGTAGAACAGGTTTGACTGAGGCCTTTTTGTGCCTAAGATTCTCCCCCTAATTGCAGTAATCAGTCTAAGCTGGTTCTATCAATAATCACTATATATTTTTACAATACACTTTGCTGAAATAAAATTACAACATTTAAGTAAAGGAAAGGATCAGTTTATATATACTGATTTTGATTACAAAACAACATATGTTCTTACAAGAGTACAACTAATGTACTAATGTATATTACAACTAATGTAAAGAAAATTACAACTAATGTAATTAAGTACAACATATGTACATGAAAAGATTCAACATTGTTGGGAAATATTCTAAGTATGTCAAGCTGTTGGCTAGATTTCTCAGACTGTTAGTAGATTTTCTGTGTAATTACAAACTTTAAGCTGTTAGTTGAGTAAGTTCGAGCTGCTAGTTCAAAAGTTCAATCTGCCAGAGGTAAAAGTTCAAGTTGCTCAAGTTCAAGCTGCTCAACAGATAAAGTTCAAGCTGCTCAACAGCTTAACAAACAGAAAGTGCTGAAATTCAAGAAGTGATTTATATTTCATGATTCAAGCATATCTACTACCAGAGAAATCAGAGTTCCTCAAGGAAACAAATCAGAAGGCTTTATATATAGAATAGGATTTTCTATTGTAAGTCTGTACGTGCAAATTTTGTAATCGTGTGCTTCAGTTGTAATTGCTATCTGATTAACTTTCTAAAGCCTCTAAGGTTGTAAAACCCTAAGAACAGTTTGTGTTCTTCGTTTAATCAAACAGATTAGAGGTGATTGTAATCAGTGAGCTGAGCAATATAAAAGATTTGATTTTTTGATTATATTTATGTGTTATTTGTTCCGAAAGTTTTTCTTAAAACAATTAAGTGTTATTCCGCAAACTTCTTAATTGGACTTTGATTCAATACAAGGTTATTGGTTTTACACTCTGATTTATTTAAACCAGTTAATCTTAGGTGGTGATTTTGATCCTGACAAGTGGTATCAGAGCCACAGGTTTTTTTTTGTTTTCAAAGTCAAAGCTTTCATTTAAAATTTTTACTTTTCTGCAATGGAATTTGAAAATAGTAGTAGTGGATCTAGGCAAGGACTCAAAGTGCCTATGCTCAAACCCACTGAGTTCGAGATGTGGAAACTCAGGATTCAACAGCACATTCAATTTATGGATTATGCCATATGGGAAGCTGTTGAATATCCTCCTGTAGTTGATCCTGAACTAGATGCTGAGGGCAAGCCTATAAAAACACCTCCAAAAACTGAACTTGAAAGAAAGGCTAGAATGAATGAAGTGAAAGCTCTTACTTTCTTACAGATAGCCATTCCTAATGCTTATCAACATCAGTTTAAAAAGTTCTATACTGCTCATTCTCTTTGGATTGCTTTAGAGAAAAGATTTGCTGGCAATGCTAGCACCAAAAGAAATAAAAACGATCTTTTAAAACAGCAGTATGAAACTTTTCTGGTGGCAAGAATGAAAACCTTACTCAGATTTTTGACAGGTTAAATAAGCTGAGAAGTGAATTGGAGAGTGCCAAAGTCAGCTTGGATCAAGATGAAATAAACAAAAAATTCCTTTGATCACCTGGTGAAGAGTGGACAGTGTATGCTGGCCAATGGAGAACAAAAGATACTCTTGATGAAATAGAGTTGGATGACCTTTACAACAGCCTGAGAGTGTTTGAAACTGAGAATAAAAAGAAATCCTTTTCTTACAATCATAACACTGCTCTGCTGTCATCAGCATTAACTGATAAATTTAACTGTTGTGATTCCTTTTCAGGTGCTGATGATAACTCTACTGAAGTTCATTATGAAGCTTTTGTTGCAAGTGATGGACTGTTTGCTCTAAATGCTAAAGATTTAGAACATGTAAGGTCTGCTCTCTACGGATCTATCTTGACGCGACACCTTCCAACGAGTGCGGAATCCTCGTTAGCGGCGTGACGGTAAGACCACGCGCACCGAAACACGGAGACTAGCACGGTGACAGACGAACAACTAGAACGCCCCAACACGGTGATTCTCTCCACACGTAACTCACTGATTGCAATCAAGTTCCAGATCGCCTCTTACTAATCCTCTGACAAATTCTGCAAAAGTCTCTGCAAAAGTCTGATAATTGATCGTATTAACCCTTAATTATACGGACAGGTTCGACTTTGTCTAGGACAAATTCGAACTTGGCCCAAGGCCTATTCGAACTTGTCCTCCTAGACAAATATGTACGTAGCCTAAACTCGAACCTTATCCTTCAAACTTATGTTTGAACTTATGTTTTATCTTATGTTTGATTTTATCTTTGAGTTTTATGTTTGAACTTATTGTAATACGTTACCCTAAGTTCAAACATACAATCAATCAATATCAAACATACATAATCAAACATATATATCAAACACTTGTTAATATTCAATATCAAGTAAAATGACTTACACAAAATGCTATCTAAACTTAGATTGCTATCGTCACACAAGATGTACTAACAGACTCCCCCTTGACAATAGCTTCTAACTTTTTACATTTTGTCTAACTACTTGAACCATATAAACTACTACCTGCACATAAGCCTGTATCTATACATACTCTAACTATCTTTTGGAATTTCCTAGCTTCAGATCTCCATCCTTCGTGAAAGAAGATAGGCTGATCGTGTAGCTTCTTTAGGTCATCCTTGGATAGGTTTATTAGATGCAACAAATCATACACTCACAAAATAACTTTGTCTTCTGTGTCTTCCATCACAGCTTCAGCAGTATCGTTATCTATGTACCACCACTTCATGTTACTGAGAACATCTTGTGGCATAGACTTCTTAGGCACCTTCTTCAAACACTTGACAGGCTTATACACCATTCTAGCCCATGGCCTTCCTGTATGTGGATCTATTCTTGTCTCATCTTCTACTCTCTTGCCTGATCTTGGCTTTAGCCTTTCGAACATTCCGGACCGACCCTCTTTTCTGATTGTCTTCGCGATCACTTCAGCGTACGGGTCGTCACCAATATTGATCAATTCTTTCCAGGCTAATTCCTTTACTTCTACCTTCGGCAATGTGTTAAACACCTTAAGTGTTCGCCTTAGGTATTGTAGTCCATCTCTTCTCTTTAGTATGAATAGCTGCAGTTCTCTGTCAAAGAACCAGCTTAGAATTCCACCAGAGAGATTTTCAGATCCTGGCACTTTCATCTTCTTTTTCCTCTTCGGCTCTCCCTTCTTCTCTTCCTTTCTGAACCAAAGATTTAGCAATTCAGCTCTTGTTGGTTCTTTCTCAGCTTCCTCCAGTTCAGAGTCTTCTACTGAGACTAACTTAATTTCGTCGATATCAATCACATTTTGTTCGCTCTGCACGTAAAGTTCTGTGATGGGTTGAGAATTAATGATTACTTCATCAACATTATCATTTTCATCTTCTACCACCTCATCATCAGACTTCCAATCTACTACATCTTCCGAAACAAACTCTCCTCTTCTAATTCTCCTACATCTTCTTCAAAATCAAAGTCAAAAAGTGTTTCTTCTTCTTCTATATCTATGAGAGCGTCTATCATCTCACTCTCTACAATCTTAGAAGAACTATCTTCACCTCCTTCAACTCCAGACTGACTAGGCTCCCCCTGAACTGATGAATGCTGAGCAGTTGGAAAATTTTCTGGCTCACATTCTTTTCGTGCATCGGGATCATTGCCATCGTCATCTTCTCTCCTTATCTCTTGAGCTTCTCTGCAGCTGGTCTCCCCCTGAGCCTGAAGATTTTTCATTAGTTGCTCGAGGAGGGACCTCATGGTTTTGATCTCAGCAGCTTGATCAACAATAAATGTTTTCAATTCAATATTTTCCTGATAAATTTTTGCATTATGCGCTTGTAGCTCATTAACTGCTTTGGTCAGTTGGAAAATTTGGACTGTCTGGAATTCTACTTTGCTTCTTAGTTCTGAGAATCTCTGGTTATCTGTGAATGTGGATGATGTAGATGGAACGGAGGTTATTGGAAATGACATGATTGATGGTTGAACGGATGGTTGAACGATGGGAATCTCAGGCTCTGAAGCAGCAGCAGATGAAGCTCCCTGCATGAAGCTGTGCCTTTTTGCCCTTTGTATTGGCACTAGAGGTGTAGAGTCTTCAGCTTCAAAATCAGAGTCATCGTCATTTGAACCTCTAGCTGCCCTCTGTCCTTCCTCTCTGTCACTTACTACAACTCTTGATCCGTATCTGCCTATACGAACATACTGATTAACAGATTCAACGGCCACTTCTTCAACTTCCATCTCTTCAGCTTCCTCAGATTCAGATTCTGAGGTGGTCACTGCTTGCCCCTCTACTTCAGGCTGATACTCATCCACGTCTCTAAAAATATCGTCATCATAAAGATCAGTTGGTGGATCCAAAACATCCTGAACTAGCTGTTCATTTAGATTTACGTCTACGTTAAACCCCTGAGCCCAGATTTCTTCTAAAGTTTATACTCTAGGATCAATCTCTGGCTCCGCGCTTGAAAGGCCCGCAGCATCCAATGATGGACCTGCTGCCGATGATGATTGGGCTCTGCTTGACGAAGGCCTTGATGCCTGAGTTTGTCTATCTAGAGCTCTTGGCCTCCTTCTTTGTTGTGCTGGAGGTCGTTGCTTTTGCTGAGGTTGTTGCTACTGTGGCTGTACTTGTTGCGGCTGCGGCCCTTCTCCAGCCTAGTTTTCACCCTTCGGGGCCACATACTCTGGATTTACCACTGCACCGAAGACAGGTGCATCCAGTGGTCTGATCACCTCAGCCTACGGGCATTATGTGATTGGCAATCAGCAAAAATGCGCTTATCTATCACTGCCACACTCTGAATATCTGCTAGCTGTGGCAAGTTCGGCAAAAAGTGTCGAATCAGCATCATGACAAAGCGTGGATACATCAGGAATCTCTCGCGCGCTGGAGCAGTTATTTGGTGAACAAACTCCGCAAAGAACATTTCGGAGTAGCTGAAATTCTTAGTATACACCAATGCAATCATCGCCGACTGCATTTTGGATACTATATAATAAAAACCAGTCTTTTTAGGTGCAAAGCACACCATAATGACATGCGCTAGGTACCTCCATTGGCCTATCAGACCGCTCTTCATATACGCAACTTTAGCTACATCAAGTCCATAACCCATTCGTAAAAAGGCTGCTTGCCTTATGTCCAATTGGAAATCGATTGGCCCAGCTTCCTGTTCTACTGTCCCGAGCTGCAAAACTCTACGCACCATGTCCGCAGAAAACACAATAGGATGCTCAGCAACTCTTGTCCTTAATACTGTAGGTGTCACGGTACAGTCGACTTGCAAATGATCCCAGAATTGGCTAACATACGGTAATATGATCTGTACATTATGTGACAGTGCATACGACACCCTGGAATATGACCATAGTATGCTTCTGAAAGAAGGCACTTTCACCCATATCTGCACATTGAACAGTAACATATATTAGAAGTGAAAAATAAAAATGAAACTTGATTAAATCCAAATTTGTTTTATTTTGAACTTACAAAGTTCAAAATCCAACACATTTGAATTTCTACAAGATTGAATTTAAAATTATGCAAACATTTCTATTTTAATACTATATTCGAAGGACATATTCGAATTTGACTTGAATTCGAGTTTGATGATAAGTTGGAAGTTACTGACAAAATCGAACAAGATGAACAAAGTCGAATTTGGTCACTTTCAAACACAAATCCATGATTTAAACCCCATTAGACTTAGAAAATTGTATTCACCAGTCCTAGTAGGTTCTAATCGAAGATATATGTAACTTATTTGAAGTTTTACCCGTTAAAACTTGTGATTTTGAATCACTAAGTTTAAAACCTTAAAACTTCAAAATCGGTCGATTTTTTGCAATAAATGAGTCCTAGACTACCTAAATCTTGTATAACACTTATGTTTATACCTAGATTAACAAGTAGATTCGAACACAAGTGGACAAAACTTCGAGTAATAGTGAAAGAATCGAATCGACAAAGTCGAAGAATAAAGTCGAAGTCGCACAGAGCAAGTTCGATGATGGAAACTCGAATGTAGGTGAGAATTAATGTGCATTGTTGACCTTTAAATACCTAACCACATTCGAACTTGTACTTAAATTCGAATTTTCTGACAATTTCAAATGTTAATTCGACTTTTTCTGGAATTCAAGTTTAAGTGAAAATTTTGAAAATTCTTGAATAAAATTCAACTTTTTCAACTTTTTTAATTTTTTCAACTTTTTCAAGTAACGGAACACACTATGCAAAATTTATTCACACAAAGCAATAGATTTTCATGTAGTGTATGTTTATTCAACTAAAAATGCATCCTCAGTAACTTTGACCTTTTTCCTAAAAATAAAAATAAAAATAAACTAAAAATAAACTAAAAAGTAAAATAAATTAAAATAAAATTTTGAATAAAATTTAACTTTAAACTACTCTAAAATACTTTTAAGTTTACATCCTATACTTAATAGAATATTTTTGGCGAGAAAGTCACAGAGAGGTTCAATCAAATAGTGGTGTCATATACGCACTTTCAGTATCTTACTTTCACCACTTAGGAATTTTTGATTCCTTTTAATTCTTTGTCGTGACACACATTTCTAGGCGATTGTTGGTATTATTTTCTCTTTAAACATGTTACACTTTGTAATATCCCTTGGCCTTTTTATTTATAAAGAAACTACCTTACGTGTCTCATACTTAGACATACTTTTATGATCAAGGCATACACACATTGATTATAACTTTTCGACATTGCAAATTTTCTTTAAAAGGCAAACGTCGGACACAGTTCTGCATTTACATACAATAGAGTGTCTTAGTTTGTCTTAAAGTTTATTTTTAAAGCTAGCAAGACAGCGGTGACATGTCTGTACCGACGTACAACAAAGCGACTTATCTTGCTAACTCGAGTCAAACCAGAGGCAATAGGTCTGTACTTACGTACAATAGAGTTACTTGTTTTGACTCTCAATTCAGTATCATGATTTTTCTATTATTATCTTTTCTATAAGATGTAATCGATGTTGCTATACATCCCCCAGAAAATATGCATACCTCATTTAGAATCAATGTCTATATGTCTCTAACATAAAAATTAAGACCATTTGGTCATACATCTAAGTTAGTGACACGTCTGACTTTTTCTTGAATATTTTATAAGCCTTGAGAGTCCCTTTGTGTAGTATGCCTACCAACACATCAAACTAGATAATGTATTTCACTTAGAGTTTTAGGTGCATTATGTGTGAAAGCTTAACACTTAGAGATTGTATCAACTGTGCTAATTTTCGTCACTTTGAACCTATGTATCTAAGACTTAACTCATTTTCTAATATTCTCTTTTTTTTTGAACTTTTTATGGTTTTCTCTCTTTTTTCTTTTGTTTTTCATAAATAAGAATAAGAAAATAAATTAACAAACTAACTTACTATAAACAGAAAGAAATTCTACTAAGCTACTAATCTTACTATGAAGAGAAAGAAATCTACTACTATAAAAAGGAATTCTACTAAGGTCAAGTTACTCTGGATTACGCATTCCGTTTAGTTGAACTAACAACTCAAAACGTGACTTATCAAAAGCTTTGGTAAATCAATCAGCATTATTATCTTCCGTTGCTACTTTTACCAGCTTAATTAAATTCTTTTCAGCACAATCACGTATAAAATGGTGTCTTATGTCTATGTGCTTGGTTTTACTATGTTTAACTGGATTATTGGTTATTGCAATGTTGACTGGATATCTATCCTAATAGGAGTATGAGTATAAGTCAAACCGTAATCCCGCAATTGTTGTTGTATCCACAAAACCTATGAACAGCAACTACCAGCAGCAACATATTCGCCCTCGCACGTTGACACGGCTACCGAAGTCTGTTTCTTGCATTGCCACGAAACGAGTCTCCCTCCAAGGAACTGACAACCTCCAGTTGTTGACTTGCGATTCAAGCTGCATCCTCCATAGTCTGAATCCGTGAATGCCTCCAATTCCAGATCACCATCCGCGTGATACCAAAGTCCCAGCTTCGGTTTCGACATGAGGTATCTTAGAATCCGCTTCACAGCTTTCATGTGCATCTCTTTTCGATTAGCTTGAAGCCTTGCACAAATACACACAGCAAACATTATGTCAGGTCTAGAAGCAGTTAAATACATTAGTGACCCAATCATCGCCCGATATAATGCCGGATCCACATCGGTATCATTTTCTGTACCCGGTCCGAGATTATGATTCACTTGAATCGGCGTGCTGAAGTGAGGTGTCAGCTTGGTTCCTTCCATCCCGAAGCGCTAGAGAATGTTGTAGAGATACTTCGTCTGATGAATAAACATGCCCTCCTTCCTCTGTTCGACTCGCAAACCCAAAAAGAACTTTAACTCACCCATAGCACTCATCTCAAACTTAGACTTCATCACCTTTTCAAAGTCTTTGCACATCTGCTCGTCAGATGACCCGAAAATGATATCATCGACGTACACTTGTACCAAGATGAAATGTTCACCTTTTCTTTTCACAAACAGCGTACTATCTATTCTCCCTCTTTCAAACCTATTGTCTACCAGATGATTAGATAGTGTCTCGTACCACGCCCTTGGTGCTTGATGTAGTCCATACAAAGCCTTATCTAACCGATACACTCTGTCTGGATACTTCGGATCTGTGAACCCGGGGGGCTGTTCCACATATACCAGTTCCTTCACTTTCCCATAAAGAAAAGCACTGTTTACGTCAAGTTGATAAACCTTAAAGCCTTTGAAGGAAGCAAAAGCTAGAAACAAACGGATTGCTTCAAGCCTTGCTACTGGCGCGAACACTTCATTGTAATCGATTCCTTCCACTTGGTTGAAACCCTTTACCACAAGCCTTGCCTTGTTGCGAGTCACTATACACCGATCATCTCTCTTGCACTTGAAAACCCACTTGGTTCCTATAGCAACTTCTCCTAGAGGTAACGGAACTAACTCCCACACTTCAAGTTTCCTGAATTGTGACAGCTCTTCCTACATCGCTTCAACCCAAGAGTTGTCTTTTAGTGCCATTTGCACATTCTTCGGCTCTACTTACGAGATAAAACATGAATATAAGCAAGTATGAAAGGCCTCGGAGTCATTGATCATCGACAACAACACAATGTTGTTATTTAAACTACTCATAGTCTTACACCAGCATTAGGATTTCCAATGATACTTTCAACTGGATGATCATTGTTAATCCTTGATGTTTCTATCTCGTCAACCCTAAGATTATCTCCTAAGTTCGATCCTATCTCACCTAACGGGGGAACGACCTCAGACTCTACATTTTCTTCCTCATGGACACTGTCTTCAGAGTTAGAACTTGTTGTCAGATTTTCGTTTGTAGGCATTTCAGAATCATTTTCTGCTAGAGATCTATCTTTAGTTGTTGTAGGCTCAGAAGTTGATGGAAAGGTCGTCTGCGGAAAACTTTGACCCTCGTCATTCAGATTTAATGACGACAAATCCTGTTTGATTGTACCTGTATTTCCATCCGAAGGAATGTTAAATGATTCAAACAATTTGTCATAATCAAAAATCCATTCCGGACCAGTTTGGGGTTCATGTGTATAACTTGTAACATCAATGCTATACACAATCTCTACTGTACCATGTGATTTGTTAAAACCCTTTTATTTGGTGAGTTCGGCACATAACCTAGGAAGTATCCTTCGTCAGCCTTTTCACCAAACTTAGGTTGATGTTTTGTTTTCATTAACGTAGATGGTACCCGAAATGGTTCGAAGCCAGTTAAATTTGGTAGCCTTTTATTCAAAACTTCATAACAGATTTTGTTTAATGATTTGACAGTAAGGACCCGGTGTAAAACATGACACGCGGTATTCACTGCCTCCCCCCAAAACATGGTAGGAAGCTTTGAATCCGAGAGCATAGTCCTTGTTGCCTCAATCAAAGTCCTGTTTTTCCGTTCTGCCACCCCATTTTGTTGTGGGTCATATGGTGCACTAAATTGATGCACTATGCCCTTTGATAGGCAATATACACCAATAACCGTGTTTTAAATTTTGTTCCGTTATCACTCTTGATACATTTTACCCTCAATCCGTAAGAATTTTCCACTTGGTCTAAGAACCCGATTAGCTTGGCAGCTGTCTCGTCCTTTGTACCTAAAAAGAAAACCCAAGAAAATCATGAGTAATCATCAGTAATAACTAAACAATACCAACTACCACCTATACTCCTTTTGTTGATCGGCCCGAAGAGGTCCATATGCAGAAATCGAACGTGGCAGCTATAGAGTTCTGAGTCTTGGACATGTGTGCCTTCTTATGTTGTTTTCCTTTCTTGCATGGTAGACACTTGTCCTCATACTGAAAACTCTTCATTGTAACACCTTGCAACAATCCATTTTTAGTAATGTAATTCATTTTTCTTAGGTGCAAGTGTGCCATGCGTCTGTGCCATAAAACTGATTCCGTCACTGAAGCTTTAGATAGTAGGCATATTGGTCCCATTGAAGATTCTGGCTTGTTCATGTCTAGCATGTACAGGTCATTCTTCCTAGGACCCCTCATCGGTATCCACTCTTCAGGTACTTTGAATCCCGGTTTCAGCACTAACGCCTCAGTATCAGTGAAAAGTACTGAGTTCTTCTTATCACAGACTTGAGATACACTAATGAGATTGTGAACCAGTTTATCAATGTGATAAACGTGATCCATTTTGATAGTCCCATTAGTGACCAATCCAGTACCGGTGATATTTCCTCCTTTATTACTAGCGAACGATACAAATCCCCTGTTCCCTCCCTTGAAGTCTGAGAGTAGACTTCTTTCCCCTGTCATGTGCCTAGAGCAACCACTGTCAACGAACCACTTGTTGTTTGGACCTGTAGTTATCTCCTGCACATGAAGGAAAAGAGGTTAATTATCACGGGGAACCCAAGCCATGACTGACTTGGTAATACCATTCTCGTCCACATACTTGAACTCTTTCAAATACCCATCTCTCCTTTCAGGTGACTTGGGTTTTTGATTTAGAGCCTGTTGTGGTGCAGAGGGATTTAAGTTCACTCTCGGCCTTTGTGTAGGCAGTTGCTGTGGAGCTCTTGAATAGTTTCGATTATAAGGCATTTCCGATTGGTATCTCTGAGCTCTACCTGGTATTTGATGTCTTACAGGAGTGTGTGACCTAACCGGAGTGTAAGCTCTGCTAGGTGTAGTACTCTGTTAGGCACAAAAAGGCCTCAGTCAAACCTGTTCTATATCTGAGGGGGAGATTTTATAATCAAACCTGTTGATGCATTTGAAGGTTGAATTTAAGGCCTGTTATATGCCTTATTGAAACCTGAAAATGATTTGCAATATTAGTCTAAAGCTGTTCTATACATTGCATGTGTTGCAACCAAGACAGTTTGTCCAAGCTGCTCAGTCTGCTGATCAGGCTGGACATAAACTGTCTACGCTGCTCTACACTGTTGAGCAGCTTGGGCATTTTTTTAAAGTGTTCTGTTCTTTGTGAACAGAACCTGTTCTTTGTGAACAGGCTAAACACTTTATGGAATTTGTTTCCAAGTCATCATGTATTGTTTTTGACCACAAGATCAGTTTACAAGTCGAAGACAAAGTGGAAAGCAGAACCGCTCAGCCTGCCCAAGCTGTTCTGTTACATGAAGACAAAAAGGATATTTGAAAAAGTGTGACAGAACTTTTTCTTATATCAAAATAGGCCTTTTACAAGGAAGAAAGACGCAAAGTTGACATTCCTAAAATGGTTAAAGGCAATGCAACAGTAGAAAGTAAAAAGACAAAAGTTCTGCACAAGAGAAGGCAAGTCTGCTTTTCAGAAAAGTGCAGAAAAGTTATATTGTCTTTTCAAACAAGACTTCTCCTTTTTCATTCCATCCAATGAAGATGTTTCTCTTAGATCCTCTAAGTGAGTATAAAAGGAAGCTTCCAAAGTCAGAAAGAATGTGAAGAAAGCTAAGTGCTAAAACCAAGAGTGAACGCGCAAGTGTGATATTCATGCATGCAAATCTTCTGTAAACCAGCATCTGTGTGTCTAAGCTGATTTACCTAAGCTGTTCCTTAAGTCTTGTAAAACACAGTGAGTGCATCTTAGTGAGTGTGTTCATTGTAATCTAGTTTGAGTGTGTCTTAGACTAGAAACCATACTGTTGTATTCTGTCATCTCAGCTTGAACAATTCCGCAGTCAAGCTTGTTTGTAATTAACATTTGTTGATAATACATACAAACATTGAGAAAAAGAGTGTGTAGTTTTAAAGTACTGTATTCACCCCCCCTCTACAGTTTATTACTATATACTTTGGGAACCCTTCGGGACCTACAACTGGTATCAGAGCAGTTTAGAGTGTGTGTCATTCTAGATCTCTCATAATCCCAAGTTTCCATGGACAACAGTGCTGCAAGCTCTTCTTACTATGACAATGGCTCTATGGGCAAGCCTCCAAAATTTAATCATCAAAACTTCTCTGGTTGGAAGTGCAGAATGATGCTCTATTTAGAGAACCTGGATGTACAACTGCCAGAGATAGTGATGGAGGGTCCCTATGTGCCAACCTCTGTTACTACAATAACTCCAGCAGTTGAAGGAGCTGCTCCTGAAATCAGGACCTTTGAGAAAGCAAAAGCTCAATGGTCTGATGAAGACAAGAGACTGGTAGCTCTGGATGCAAAGGCCAGAAACAACCTGGTCATTTCTCTTCCTGATGAT
>JAANYP010001271.1:38366-92470 GCA_020465985.1 Centrapalus pauciflorus
CCTCCCAAAAAGAGGAAAGAAGAGACAGTCAAAGCTGTGGCCATTGAACTTACCACACAAGCTGTTGATTCTACAAAGAATGCTAAACCTGCTGAAAGAATCAACAAAAACAGCTCAGAATGTGTTTCTGAAGGACCTTCTTCCAAAAGTAATAAAAAGAGAAAATGTTACAAGTGTGGGAAGAAGACACATCTGGCCAAGGACTGTCCTGAACCTGAGGACATGAGGCCTGTTGACTCTGCTGTTTCCCTCACAGCTGTTACAAGCAGTGGTGGAAATGACATAGTCACTGAGGATGGTATTCAAACTGATACCATTCAAATAGGGAATATTAGTGTGGACATTCAAAATCCATCAACAAGTGTTGATGAAGTAGGAGAACTCATCTGTGTGATGAGTTCCCCTAAAAATAACTAATAATTCTCTTCTCACTCTGCAGGAAAAACAACCTTCCCAGGTTTGGTACTTGGACAGTGGCTGCTCAGGGCACATGACAGGTTGTAAAGACTGCTGAGTAATCTCAGGCCTGAAAAAGGGCCAAAAGTCACCTTTGGTGACAATGTACAGGGATCCACTGAGGGATATGGAACTCTTAAAGCTGGTGCTGCAGTGTTCAAAAGGGTAGCCTATGTGGTTGGGCTGAAACATAACCTTGTTAGCATAAGCCAACTGTGTGATGCTGGCTACAAGGTTAACTTTGATGAGCACCTGGGTTACATATTGGATTCCCAAGGCAAAGTTGTGCTGTGTGCTCAACGAAAGAAAGGTGTATATGTTGTGGATATGCATTCTGCTGATCCCACAACTGAAACCTGTTTTCTCACAAGAACCAACGCTGATCTAAACTGGTTATGGCATAGAAGACTGTCACACCTGAACTTCAAGAACATCAATAAACTCTGTAAGAAAGAGTTGGTGACAGGTTTGCCTTCTATTACTTTTGCCAAAGATAGATTATGCACAGCTTGTGAGAAAGGCAAGCAGAGAAAAACATCTTTTAAATCCAAACACAATTTCTCTATTGATACTCCACTCTTCTTAATCCATATGGACTTGTTTGGACCTATTAATGTCCCAAGTCTAGGAGGAAGAAGATACACTCTTGTAATGGTTGATGAGTTCTCCAGGTACACATGGGTGATCTTTTTGAAGAGCAAAGGAGAGGCTGCGAGAGAAATTATTGGATTTGTTAAAAAGATGGAAATGCTGAACTCTGCCCAAGTAAAGCAGCTTAGAAGTGATCATGGTACTGAATTCAGAAACAGTACTCTTGAAGACTTCTGTGAAGAGAAAGGTATCAGTCAAAACTTTTCAGCAGTAAGAACTCCTCAACAAAATGGAGTTGCTGAAAGGAGAAACCGAACTCTCATTGAAGCTGCCAGAACCATGCTGTGTGCATCAGGTTTGCCTTCATCATTTTGGGCTGAAGCTGTCAACACTGCCTGCTTCACTCAAAACAGATCCTTAGTGGTGAAAAGGTTCAACAAGACCCCCTATGAGCTGCTCAAAGGGAGAAAGCCAAATGTCAGCTATTTCCATGTGTTTGGATGTCCCTGTTTCATTCTGAATCAAAGGGACCAGCTGTCAAAATTTGAACCTAAAGCTGATGAAGGTGTGTTTGTTGGTTACTCTTCTATCTCCAAAGCCTACAGAGTATACAACAACAAAAGAAAGGTGATAGATGAATCTATCAATGTCACCTTTGAAGAGTCCAAGAATGCCTCCACCAAAGCTGTTCCTGAATCAGTTTCAGGAGACCTCAACTTTGATGATCTGATGCATTCAATCAATGAAGAGGACTCAAAAGCTTCCACTACACCCAGTGTGGAACCTGCTAATCATAATGGACATGATGATGATTATGTCAATACACCCTGTGTGAATAAATGTACTGACTTAATTACAACTGCATGTCCAGAACCTATCAATGCTGATTTCCCCAGTTCCTCTGCTGATATGTTCAACAGTGGTCAGACATGTTCAACAAGTGAACAGGCTCAAGACAACAGTGTGTCTGAAAATCTTGAGAGCTGTTCAACAGGACCTGCTGAAGATGTTAACAACTCTGGTAAGTCATCATTGAAAAATGATCCTAAGTGGATCAGGTGTCACCCCAATGATCAAATAATTGGTGACATCAATAAAGGGATACAAACTCGGTGGGACAGCTTAGGGAACTTTTGTATGTTCTCTAGTTTTGTTTCACTGATGGAGCCAAAGAAGGTGGATGAAGCACTAAAAGATGCCAATTGGATCACTGCCATGCAAGAAGAACTCAATCAGTTTGAGAGAAACAAAGTATGGAAGCTGGTCCCTGCTCCTAAAGGAAAAACTATAATTGGCACAAAATGGGTTTTCAGGAACAAAATGGATGAGCAAGGTCATGTCATTAGAAATAAGGCAAGACTGGTTGCTCAGGGCTACAGACAGGAGGAAGGCATTGACTATGATGAAACATTTGCTCCTGTGGCCAGGCTAGAAGCAATTCGTTTGTATCTAGCCTACGCTGCTCATAAGAGCATAAAGGTATTTCAAATGGATGTGAAGAGTGCATTTTTGAATGGGAAGCTGCAAGAAGAAGTATATGTCAAGCAGCCTCCAGGTTTTGAAAATGAACAACACCCAGGTTTTGTCTATAAGTTGGACAAAGCTCTCTATGGTCTCAAACAAGCCCCTAGAGCCTGGTATGACACTCTTACTGAATTCCTTATGAGCAATGGGTACTCCAGAGGTAAAGTGGATACCACATTGTTCATAAAGAAGGTGAAGTCTGATATTATGCTTGTTCAAATCTATGTGGATGACATAATATTTGGTTCTACTAATGAGCAACTATGCAAGAATTTTTCATTACTCATGAAATCCAAGTATGAAATGAGTATGATGGGAGAACTAACTTTCTTTTTAGGATTACAGGTTAAACAAACCTCAACTGGAATTTTTATAAATCAAAGAAAGTACACTTTAGATCTTTTGAAAAAGTTTAAATTTGATCAAAGTTCTCCTATTAAAACCCCAATGGCAACCAATGTAAAATTGGATGCTGATGCCAGTGGCAAAGCTGTTTCAGTAACAGCTTACAGAGGCATGATTGGGAGCTTGCTATACTTGACTGCTAGCAGACCTGATATTATGTTTGCCACCTGTTTATGTGCTAGGTTCCAAGCTAATCCAAAGGAATCACATCTTGCAGCTGTTAAAAGAATCTTCAGATACCTGAAGGGTACTCCAGGTTTGGGTCTTTGGTATCCCAAAGACTCAAGCCTTGAACTAACAGGTTATTCAGATTCTGATTTTGCAGGCTGCAGGTTAGACAGGAAAAGCACAACAGGTGGATGTCAACTCCTTGGTGGCAAGTTGATCAGTTGGAGTAGCAAGAAGCAGAACTCAGTGTCCACTTCTACTGCTGAAGCTGAATACATTGCTGCTGGAAGCTGCTGTGGGCAGATTCTGTGGATGCAGCATCAGCTTGAAGACTATGGGCTCGTGTATAGGAAAACTCCTATTCTGTGTGATAACACAAGTGCCATAGCCATCTCCAACAATCCAGTATTTCACTCAAGAACAAAGCATATTGAAGTCAGACATCACTTCATCAGGGATCACATCCAAAAAGGTAATGTGGAGGTAAGTTTTATTTCCACAAATGAACAGCTTGCAGACATTTTCACCAAACCTCTGGATGAAACAAGGTTTAATTACCTTGTCAGCAAGCTGGGCATGTTAAACAAGAGTGACTAAGTGTCTCTCAACGGTCTAATAATTCGTATGTCTCACACTGCTCAAGTTTCTCTGAACAGCTTAGACAGAACAGGTTATACATGTTCTGTACTTAGTCATTTGTCTGAAAAACTTGAACAGCTTGAACATACAACAGGCTGAACAAAAACAGTTTAACCTGTTTATTCGTCCAGCCTGCTCTGATGGTTCAGTCTTCAACCTGTTCACTTCTTCACACTGTAACCTGTTCATCTATTGAACTCAACCTGTTCTCACAAAGGAGAGCAGGCTGAAGGAACAGTTTGAAGGAAGAACAGCTTGAAGACTGAGAACCTTGTTGACCCTGATCATCACAGGTTTGACCATCAGCGTAGACCAACAGTTTAATTACCTTTCTTCATAATTAAGTTTCTTAAATTATGTTTTATTTAACTTAATTACTGCGGATAATGTATGTTACGTGTGTTAGTGATCAAAAAGGTCAAGTGGTCTGACAATGTTTCTGACATGGACAACCGTTCCGTTTTCCGTTAACAAACATTTCAAATCAAACCGCCCAAATCTTTTCTCTCTCATACACACGACCATTCAAAATCCTATAAATACCACCATACTGTTTCATCTTCGTCTTCCTCATCATTCCCAGAAATTCTCAAGAACCCTAAAATCGACTAAGTGTCTTTTGCTTCCTCAAACCTTCAAATTTCTCAAATGGCTCACAGACCCAATCCCTTTCTGCCAGTTTTCGTTGGTGAGGATGTTGTTAAACATCCTTCTGTCACCACGATGCTGACCCTGAAACCCACCAACTACATAGCAAACCTCACAATCCCCAAAAACTATGTGGGGAAGGGTTACGATCAAATGGTGGAATTCCTGCAAGTTCATCCGTTGAACTATGCCCTGACTGCATCTCCTGGTGTCCTGTACCAGGAGATGGTATACGAGTTCTGGTACACCTGCTCTTACAATCCAAACACTAAGGTTATCAGAGGTACTATTCTCAATGGGACTCAAACCATTGAGATTACAGTCGATCTTTTGAGGGAAGTTCTTCATCTTCCAGTGGCTGAGACCTATGATCTCCCTCAGCCTGAAAATGAGCAAATGGGCAATCTGCTACGCTTCTGTGGTGTGGCAGAACCCAAGGTTGGAGCTACTCTGTACAGGAAGGAGTTATCACCTACATATAATTTCCTATTTGCCTCTGTGGCAATGTCATTCAGCAGCAAGGTTGGTTCCTTTGACCAACTTAGTAGAGATGAAGTGCCTATAGTCCTTCAGCTGGTGGATGGGACTACACTTGACATGGCCAAATGGATCTTCTTGAACATGAGAAACCTGGTACAACAAGAGCCAAGACCAGCAGCTGTCAGATATCCCAGGTTCCTGAGTCTCATCTTCTGCCATGTCTGTGGTGAGCATCTATATCACTCTCAACCCCTACTTAAAACTGCTGCATTCCCTGTGATAGGGAATAGGGTGTTTCATACTCCTGTACTGGAAAATGAGCCTCCTCTCTCAACACCAATGAGGAGGCTGTTGGGTTTAGTGGAAGGACCCTCTGCTGTGAGGGTGGATCCAGTCACTGCTGCTCCCGGTGGAAAATCCAAAGCCAGGTCTAAGTTGGTAAAAAGGACCTTGGCAGCTGAAGCTGGGCCTGCTAAAAAGAAGGCCAAAACAGCTCAAGCTGAGTCTGCTCCCTTAGCCTCTGTGGCTGAGGAAGAGCAGATTCCTCACCCTGGCTCATTTGTTGAGCCTGAAGCCTTTGTGGCTGGTGCCTCTGTGGCACAAGAGACTATGGAACAGTCCAGCCCCACTGTTCCTGACCCAGTCTCCCATCCAGTCCAAACAGATCCCCTCTCCTCTCCACAATCACCCACTTCATCCATTCGTTATCAAAGAAAATCCTTAGCCAAAAAGAAACTAGCCCAGAAAACAGTCTCCTCTGTTCCCTCTCAACAGGGTTCAGTTGTAAAAGAAGCAACCCAAGCTGCCTCTCCTATTTTGGGAGAAGGTTCAGCTCATTTGGAGCCTGCTTCACTCCAACCTGAGTCACCCTTGAGTCAGCCTAGACCCTCTGGTTCCTCCCAACAGGAACCAGTTGTACAAATGGAGATACCCACATCAACTATCCCAGCCTCCCAACAGGCTGAGGATATTGAAAGACAGGAGCCCTCTCCGCTCCACACTGAGTCCACACTGTCCCCCACTCATATCTCCTTACACCCTGAGTCTGCACGAGGTGCCCACGCTGCTGATATAGACCAATCAGCAGCTCAGCCTCAAACTTCTGTTCCCCATGATTCAGCTGTTCAACACCAAACAGCTGCTGAGGGACCAACAACACAAGCTGATGAACCTCAGGGATCATACCATCCCTCTGGTGAGGCTGATCCCTCAATGCAAATTCCATCAGCAGGTTTCACCACTGCTGATGTTGAAATGCATATCCCATCTCCCCATGATGAGGTGCCTTTAGACCAAGGCACTGCAGAGGGAACCACCACTGGTCTTCATGAGGGTGCTGCAACACAAGCAGCATCTGAGAGGCCCCAAACATCATCTCCTTCTCCTAATGATGCAGCTACAGCCGCTGCTGAAGGACCCCTTGATCCCTCTAACCTGGGCCACCTTACTTTTGCCCAGGCTATGGAACTATTGTCCAAAGTTTCTCTTCCTTCTCCCTCTCATCCTCAATCACCAGCCTCATCATCATCTTCTCCATCTACTCACTCCAAACAGTCCACCCATACACCACCATCTCCCAAAGACCTGCCTTTGAAGGATCAGCTTTCATTGCTGACCAACAAAGTTGGTTCTTTGGAACATACCATGCACTCCCTACCATCCATAATCTCAGACTCTGTGTCTGAGCAGCTCAAAGGATTCTTTGATACGTTTAAAGAATCCTTCCCAGTTACTCCACAAGCTGACCACTCTCCACAGCTGCTTGCACTCACTGCACAGCTGCAAAATGTATCCAACTCTCTTTCCTCTATCCTCTCCTCACAACAGGACTCTGTGTCCTCTATGACAGCTATTTCTCAACAGCTGTCCTCTCTCCTCACTTCCTGTAATACTACCATTCCTTCCACATTGGCCAGCCTGAACACTCTTATAGGTTCTCTATCAAATTCTGTGTCATCAAACCTTGCTGATGTGCAAGATTCTCTTGAACTTCATCTTGCACAGCTCCAAAGTTTGTTGTTCACAGCTTCTGATAGAGACAACATTGTTAAGCTGACCACTTTTGCTGATTCCCATTCTTCTTCTCTTCAAAACTGTCTTTCCCAGCTTGGTGAGGTGAAGGACAACTTGGCTTACTTAGTGAACAGCCTTGTTGGTCCTAAACCTCCCAAACCTGCTGGCAAGCCTGCTGACTTTGTGTCTTCAGGCAGACCAGGGGTTGAAGTCGCTGCATCATCTCCTTCAAAGGGGGAGAAATCATCTGCCTCGAAGACTAAGTCTAAGGGGGAGAAGATTCCTTCTCCTAAGGAGATACCAGTGTCTGCAACCCAAACTGATCAACCAGCAGAAACAGGTGCAGCTGAAGGTGCTTCCCAAGCTGCTATGCCTACTCAGGCTGGCTCTCCAAACCCTGCTCAGTCTAAGGGGGAGGAAGTCATTCCTGAGGACAGGCCTAGCAGCAAAAGGAGGCACCTTATTCTTTCAGAGGAAAAAGAAGAAGAAGAAGAAGAAGAAAGTATTCCTGAAGCTGCTGTCCCTAAAGCAGCAGCTAAAGGAAAAGAAAAGGCAGCGGTGGATCCTATTGAGCAGAAACAGGCAGAAACTCAGTTTCACAAAGCCAGAGCCAAAGAGATGGGCCTCCCTATGCACAAATACTTTGAGTTTAGGGAAGAACAACTTAAGGCTCTGGAAGAGTTAAGAAAAGAAGAACAATCTGCCAAAGCTGCTAAGTCTCTTGCCCTCCAAGAAGCAAAGAAAATAAAAATGTCTACCTTGGAGGTGCAAAAGAAAATAATGGAAGCTGCCAAGCAATCAGCAGGAGAAAAAGGGAAGGAAGTGGAAAAAGGTACTCAGGTCTCAGTGACCAAATCAACAGTACCTTCTGCCAGAGCCAAATTCCATTTTGACAACTTGGCCAAAAAGAAATTTCATGATGTTGCTACTAGAAGGCTGGCCAAGGAAGGAATTGTCAAAGCTGTTCCCATATCAAGAAAAGGCACTCAGTGGAAACTTCAGATCACAAGGATGGGTGCAACAGGCCCTGAATTGGAATCATATGATCACGCTGATGTGGCTCAAATGGGTTACAGGGAATGGGTGGAACTGGCAGTTGCCCTGAGCCAGTCTAAGTCAGAAACGGCTAAGACTATCAGGGCATACATAAAGAAGCTGATGGAGAGAGTGAGTGAGTTGGGCCTGATCCCTAAAGAAGTCAAAGAGGGTGTCTCTGTGACATCCCCTAAAATCAAGGCCAGAAGGAAAAAGAGAGATTCAGAGCTGGAAGAACTCCTTATGATGATTGAACAAGGAGATTATGCTGTGGAAATTAAAGGAGTTGACCACAGCCTGCCTGAAGGAGTTGAATTTGAAGATGGCAAAGTGATTGAAGAGCCTGAGTTAGGGGCATTTTTTGTGGATCCCTTATCTCAGAAGAAATGTTTTCAAAGAGCTTCTGACCTACACAAAGTTGGTCTTAAGCAGCTTGCAGCCTTCAGAATTGCCACCTCCTTCAGTCAGTCCAGCCAATGGAGAGCAGCTGTCTGGGAAGAGCTGAAAGGATTTTATGACAGAGGTGAGCTCCAAAGTTCTAACTTTATGTTTCTTACAGCTGAACTTGAAGAACATGAAGAAACAAGGGAAGAACTTTTAAAAAGATTCAAAGAAGGGATGCCACCCCCTGTCGAATGAAGTCCACCTGCCATCTGGGTAGGTGAAGAATGGAAGCTGTCCATTAGTTGGACAGGCTTGCCATTATCTGCTCCCGTCTCAAACAGTCCAAATCTTGTACATTAGTTGTACATTCTGTACATTAGTTGTACACAATTACATTAGTTGTAATTTTTTTATTTTTACATTAGTTGTAAAATACATTAGCACATTAGTTGTACTTTTGTAAGAACATATGTTGTTCAAGTATAGTCAAGAATCAGTGTATATATAAACTGATCTTTTACTTTACTGTAATGTTGTAATTTTATTTCAGCAAATGTACTGTAAAAATATATAGTGATTTTTGACAAGATCAGCTCGGGCTGATTATTGCAAATAGGGGGAGATTGTTAGGCACAAAAAGGCCTCAGTCAAACCTGCTCTACATCTGAGGGGGAGATTTTATAATCAAACCTGTTGATACATTTGAAGGTTGAATTTAAGGCCTGTTATATGCCTTATTGAAACCTGAAAATGATTTGCAATATCAGTCTAAAGCTGTTCTATACGTTGCATGTGTTGCAACCAAGACAGTTTGTCCAAGCTGATCAGTCTGCTGATCAGGCTGGACATAAACTGTCTACGCTGCTCTACACTGTTGAGCAGCTTGGGCATTTTTAAAGTGTTCTGTTCTTTGTGAACAGAACCTGTTCTTTGTGAACAGGCTAAACACTTTATGGAATTTGTTTCCAAGTCATCATGTATTGTTTTTAACTACCAGATCAGTTTACACAGTTGAAGACAAAGTGGAAAGCAGAACCGCTCAGCCTGCCCAAGCTGTTCTGTTACATGAAGACAAACGGATATTTGAAAAAGGGTGACAGACCTTTTTCTTATATCAAAATAGGCCTTTACAAGGAAGAAAGACGCAAAGTTGACATTCCTAAAATGGTTAAAGGCAATGCAACAGTAGAAAGTAAAAAGACAAAAGTTCTGCACAAGAGAAGGCAAGTCTGCTTTTCAGAAAAGTGCAGAAAAGTTATATTGTCTTTTCAAACAAGACTTCTCCTTTTTCATTCTGCCCAATGAAGATGTTTCTCTTAGATCCTCTAAGTGAGTATAAAAGGAAGCTTCTAAGGTCAGAAAGAATGTGAAGAAAGCTAAGTGCTTAAACCAAGAGTGAACGTGCAAGTGTGATATTCATGCATGCAAATCTTCTGTAAACAAGCTTCTGTGTGTCTAAGCTGTTTACCAAAGCTGTTCCTTAAAGTCTTGTAAAATACAGTGAGTGCATCTTAGTGAGTGTGTTCATTGTAATCTAGTTTGAGTGTGTCTCAGACTAGAAACCATACTGTTGTATTCTGTCATCTCAGCTTGAACAATTCCGCAGTCAAGCTTGTTTGTAATTAACATTTGTTGATAATACATACAAACATTGAGAAAAAGAGTGTGTAGTTTTTAAATACTGTATTCACCCCCCCTCTACAGTTTATTACTATATACTTTGGGAACCTTTCGGGACCTACAGTTATTCACAAGTATTTTCAACTCGAAAGGAAGTTCTTTAAAACTCGAATTAAATTTGATCAAACTCGAATTAGTTTGATTAAACTTAAATTTAGTTTTATCAAACTCGAATGATTGTTTTATCAAACGACGATCAAAGTCGATCAACAATATGATCAAACTCGATCAGAACATGATCAAACTCGATAAAAACACATTTCCAACTCGAATCCCACATTATAAAACTCGAACAAAGTTCTTATCCAACTCGAATTAGCCTTGATCAAACTCGATTAAAACTAAAGTTTTAGTTGTATCCGAGTTTAAACAGATTTTTTAAAATTTCAAGTTCCAAATCCCAATATTCAACCAAAAATACTCTATTTGATCCCAAAGTGATTTCGAGTATTCGGTTTTTGATTACAAACACTTTTTGAAATAACATTTTTCCTAAAAACAGATCAAAACCCAAATATTTGCAAAAATTAGTCAAGAACACCCAAAACCCGAAAATTCACAAAAATTCCAAGAACTTTTTGTGTGTTTGGAGTTGGAATCTGAAACTCATATCAATTTAATCGTCTTGTAAAATCAGATCAAATCATCCAGTGATTAAAAACCCATGGATGATTTTGTGTTTTTCGAAAAATAACAATAGAACAGTGTTCGTGAAAACTAATTTTTCAGATTCAAAATTCATCGATTTCAGCAATACTTGGCTTTGATACCAGTTAATATTCTATTCTAATCAATCACAAGCAAGATTATACAATAGAGAAGAAAATCAGATTGCAACACTAACCGAATGCTCTGATTCAACAGGGACTATTATAATTAGAATATTGAATGCACAAAACCCTAGGTCAACTTCCGTACAGAAGAAATTATATCCGGGTAAAACAAAATGTACGAATTGTACATTTACAGTAAAAGACAAACTATTTATATATTCATTTACAACCTATTGTCTAATTATAAAATGACACCTTGACTTAATATATTCATCAACAAACATAATTCCCAACAATTACTTTAGTTGTTGAAAAATAATAAGTCTAGAGGTCATTTAGTAATTAGTTAATAGTTGTAAATGAATATATAAATAGTTTTTCATTTACTGTTTTGGTACGGATCGTACATTTTGACTTGCACAGATATTCATTCTTTTGTACGGAATTACAACCTGGGGTTCAGAGCTTTCATTCTCAGTATTGTAATTCTCCTTTGTTGAATCAAAGCATTCGGTTAGCGTTGCAATCCGATCTTTTTCTTTATTGTTTTATCTTGTTTGTGATTGATTAAATTAGAGTATCAATTTGTATTAAAGCCTAAAATGCCAAGATTTGATTGAATTTGCATCCGAAAATTTTTTTTAACACTATTAGATCAAAATTTTTTTCGAAAATCAGAAATTTTCAAAATTCTGTGGATGTTTTGATCTGGTTTTTGGATTGAAGGAAGAGGTTTTCAAGACAAAAAGATTGAATCTGATCTCAGATTCCAACTCCAAACGCACAAAAAGTTCTTTAAATTTTTGTGAATTTTTGGGTTTTTGTGTGTTCTTGACCGTTTTTGACAAATTCAAGGGTTTTGATCTGAAATTGGTCAAGTTGCTTTCACAAAAGTGTTTATGTGTGTAAAACGCACCTTCGATTGCAATTTGAGATCAATTCATCAATTTTTGGTGAAATTTTTTTAGTTTGAACTTAGAATAGTTTAAAACTGTTAAAACTCGAATCACAAAGAAATTCATGTTTTAATCGAGTTTTATAGAGAAGGAATCGAGTTGGAGAATTACTTTGATCGAGTTTTATAAAGTGGGATACGAGTTGGAAATGTGTTTTACCGAGTTTGATCAAGTGCTGATCGAGTTTTAGACAAAAACCATTCGAGTTTGATTAAAATTTAATTCGAGTTTTATCAAACAATATTCAAGTTTAATCAAACACAATTCAAGTTGATATAGTTTCAATCGAGTTTATTGACTTGTCATCCGAGTTTTGTTTCTAATCTTTTGAGTTTGATCATTTAGATTCGAGTTTGATAAGGACCAATTCGAGTTTTACACTTCACGAGTCGAGTTTCAACCTTCTTTGTTCGATTTTCATAACTCATTGATTCGAGTTCGATTCTTCTACAATCAAGTTTCATTATTCACTGATCGAATTTTACTCTTTTTTCATCGAGTTTGAGCCTTTGATATTCGAGTTTTACTCTTATTGATTCGAGTTTGATCATACTTAATTCAAGTTTGATCATTCATTCAGTGTTCATTCAAAATCAATCAAATTCCATTAAAGATCTTGGAAGATTCTGATTAATCAAATCACAATGTCAAAAGATGCACTAGCTATGGGTTCAGAAACCAAACCCCCTATTTTTTATAGAGGTGAGTATGTAAAGTGGAGGGAACAGTTTTTGGAATTCATCAGTTTCCATGATTTATTAGAGGAGATGTTGAAATCCCTGACAGAGGGACCAACAATATTTGTTGAAACAATTCCAGCTATACCAAATGGCAGTCCTCCAATACCGGAGAGAACTACAGAGATCACCAATCTGTCTGATGCTCAGAAATAGAAAGCTGGGGGATAAAACAGCTCGAAAGCTCTTGCTGATTTCTATCTCGAATGATATTTATGTCAGTCTGACAAATACAAGCACAACCAAATCCATCTGGGATGAGGTGTGTAAGCTTATGAGAGGGTCAGACAAAGCAACTACGAACAGAGCGAGGACCAACCTAATAACGTTTGAAAATTTTAGAGCTAGAGAAGGAGAGTTGTTAGAAAGCACTTATTTGAGATTTGTCAACCTTGTAAGTGAGATGAAGAGAAATGGGGTGACAAAATCAAATTTGGACATCAATGTAAAATTCCTGAATGTGCTTAATCCAGAGTGGGATAAATACACTATGATTATCCAACAAACAAAAGAGATTGATTATATGGATTTTCATATGGTGTTTGAAAATCTTAACAACTATCAAGAAGTTGTTCTAAGGAACATGTCTGGGAAGAAAACAGGCTGAGAAGACAACAATTGATCCACTGGCTCTCCTTACCGATAAGAGGTACAAATACAAGTTGAAGAAGGAGAAGCGGCTTGTTGTGAGCAGGAGTTCATCTGAGTCAGAATCCACAAATTCAGCAGCAGACTCAGAGATAGAGGAGATGAAATAGCAGATTGCTTTACTGACAAAAGCATTCCAGAAAAAGTTTTATCGCAAACCGACAAATAACAAAATGAGATACAAGATAGACTCAAGAAAGTACGTGAAAAGAGACAAATATGATAAATCTGGGGAAAGCAGTGGTAAGAAGCCTAAAAAATATGAGAAGCCTAATAAGCATGGCAAGAAAGAAGCTGAATAGAAATGTTATAATTGTGGCAAGCCTGGCCACTTTGCAAGGGAATGCAGATTGCCTGTAGTCAAGAATTCAGACTACTTTACTCAGAAGGCACTGCTACAAAAGGAAAAGGAGGTGGTAAGGCATTAATGGCTGAGGATGACCACTAGCTTCAACTATAGGCGGATGAAGATATTCTGGATGAAGATGCACATATCTGCCTGAAGTAGGAAGTTTTTAATGAATCTTAGTTGAGTGAATCTGTAATGTTGGCTGAAGATGAGGTCTGGGTAGGATTGACAGATAATGAAGCTGATGAGACAAGGGCATCTGACTCAGAGAATGAAATAAGAGACGAAATGGTATTGATGGCAACAGGAGAAGCTGACTGCAGCAAAAATCAAGACGATGATGAGTCAGATTCAGATGCCTCAGATATCTCAGAGACACCCAAGGTACAATCTAATTCTGATTCTGATGATGATAACTCCTGTCTACTAGAACGAAAACTTACTCAGATGGCTTATATGCTAAAACAGTTTGAAAAATCATTAAAAGCCGAAAAGAAAAATGTCAATTCCTTGGAAAACAAATTAAGACAAGAACATGATTTAGTGTTAGAGTTTTCAAGAAAAATACAATGAAATTCAATGTGAGAATCAAAAGCTGAGTAATAATATATCTAACTTAAAAGAAAAACTGAAATTAGCTGTGTTAGAATCAACAAGTTATTCTGTAAAATAACATTCTATCTTTGATGAAAGAACAAAGTTGTATGAGAAAATCAAATCCTTGGAAGATGAGTTCCTTATAAGAGGTCAAACAGATCAAACTAACCATTTGAATCAACCAAAAGATACCGAATTTTATAATTCTAAAACAGGTATTGGTTGGACGAATCCTAAATATCTAACAAAAGTTATTTAGTCTTCTCCAACTCTTTAGGATGGTAGATATATGAATTTAGGATTGAAAATGGCATTTTTAAAAGCTTCAAATGAAGTAGAATCAGCTAAAGATCTGAAAAGGTTGAGAGAAGATAAAATGCAAAATACTTTGGATTATAACAAGCTTAATGACAATTATCAAAATTCATGCATTTTAGAAGAGTATATTCGGACATATTCTGATAAAGATTTGTCTCAAAATAAATCTACTACTCAAAAGCCCTACATTCCAAACTCAATTCTTAAGTAGATTAATTCTGATCTTGAATTGAAGCTTAAAACTTTTAAAGCTAAAAATGAAAAGTTACAGGGTGAGATTAAAGATTTGGAAATAAAACTGAAAAACCAGCCTGAAAGCAAAACTCAACCAGATCAAAAATCTTCAATTCAACATGATTCTATCAATTCTGAAAAAGAGTTTGATCAATATATGAACTCTGATTTTAATTCATTGGAGGAAATGTTTATCAAAATTGACGAGTTTATCAAACCGCTTCATGACAAACAAACTGATAAACCCAAAGAACCTTTAAGTATTTTGAAAAGAATACCTACAGTTTCTAAGGATGAATCAGTATCATCACCTGTTTTACACAAGAAGGAGAAAGCAAAAGTTACTTTTGTTACTCCAAAATTTGAAAAAGGTGAATCCTCTTAATCAAAGGGTTCAACTGAAAAGAAAAGAAATGCTTCTGAAGGTAAGAAGATTTTGCAGAATAAGGTTAATTCTAAATTGACTAATTCTCGTTCTTCTGTTATGTCAAATTATATTGTGAAAAGTTCATCGAATAAAGTGTGGAGAAAGAAGCAACATGAAAAGAAAAAGACGAGTTTATGAACGGAATGGCGAGTTAAAGACAAAAGTTTTACAGATAGGATTAGATCTGTTGAAAAATCTTTCTGTAATAAACCAACTATTAAACAATGTTCAAAATATTCTCGTGATGAATTGTTTTCGTTGAACTCTGCTTCATGCCATGCTTTTAAGAATTCTCGTGCTTTGAGTGTTAAATCATTATATAAATCTGATATGTTTGTGTGGATGCCAAAGAACAAGGTTCCCAGTTTTAAACAGCGTAGGGATCCTATGAAACACATTTCAAAATTAGTTCCCAAAAGAACTGTTCTAAAATGGATACCCAAAAACACTGTTCAAAAATGGGTTCCAAAGACAAATAATTTATTTGTTGTTATACCTGAAGAAATACCGCATGATTTACCAAACTTCAAAGTACCTAACTATAAGTGGGTACCTCATGTTTACTTCGTTTTATAGGTAAATCATGTGTGGTACCTTGACTCTGGATGTTCCAAGCATATGACCGGACAGCGAGAAACCCTCAACGAAATTTGTTGACAAATTCTGTAGGACGGTAAGGTTTGGCAACGATCAATCCTATCCAATCAAAGGCTATTGGAGTCTGGAGTACGACAAGATAACAATTCAGAAGGTATTTTATGATGAGGGTCTTGGTCATAATTTGTTCAGCATCGGCCAATTGTGCGATAAAGGGTTAGAAGTCAATTTCAACGCGAATAGGTGCAGTATTAGATTTGGGGAAGGGAAGGAAATCCTAGCTGAAAATAGGAAAACTAATTTGTACTCCATAGATTTAGCCAACATTAATCTGAAGAAAGATGTCTGCTTACTGTCAAAGGCAACATCTAAAGAATCTTGGTTGTGGCATCGCCGTCTATCCCATTCGAACTTCAAAGAATTGACTAATCTTGCAAAAGGTGGTTTAGTCAAAGGGCTACCGACTCTACGATTCCAAAAGGAGCAGCTGTGTGCCACATGGGAAAAAGGGAAGACGGTGAGGGCTTCACACAAGTTAAAAGTTAAACATGCTTCAACTAGGGCATTAGAGCTACTCCATATGGATTTGTGCGGGCCTATGCGGGTACAAAGAATCAATAAGAAGAGATATGTGATGGTTATAGTTGATGACTATTCAAGATACACATGGGTTTTCTTTCTAAGATCCAAGTCTGAAGCTACAAAGATCATTATTGACTTCATACGCAAGATTCAAGTAAAGTTGCAGCATCAGTTCAGACCATTAGATTTGACAATGGTACAGAATTCAAGAACAAGTCACTCGAGACATTTCTGAGTTCTGTTGGGATAACACATCAATTGTCGGTAGCTCGTACCCCACAACAAAACGTAGTAGTTGAAAGACAAAACCGTACACTTGTGGCATCTTCTAGGATGATGCTTGCATATCCTAATCTGCCCTTATTCCTATGGGCTGAAGCTGTAGCAACCGCGTGTTTCACCCAGAACAGATTAATTATAAATAAAGATTCGGAAAAACAGCTTATGAACTGATAAATAAACGAGTACCTAATATTATATTTTTCCATGTCTTTGGATGTAGGTGTTTCATCTGGAACGATAAAGACAATTTGGGAAAATTTAATCAAAAGGCTGATGAAGGCATATTCATTGGATACTAGAAAGAATCGGTGGCATTCCGGATTTACAGCAAACGGACAAAGACTGTCAACGAGAGCGTAAATGTGAAATTTGACGAAGGAATCGTAATGGCTCCTAAACACGCATGTTCAGGACCCGAGTCTAAACAGTCGATTCAAATAAACTGTTTGAAAATTTTTATGAGGACTACTTTGAAAAGACCAAATCTGATGTTCAAATTTTGATTCCTGACAGGGTTACTGAAGATCCTGTTGTAGTCTCCGATCATTCACATCAACAAATTTCGGAAGAGACTTGAGAGGTTTCAACGACTATTATACACATTCCTAATGAAAGTGTACAACCATTTCAGGCTCTAGAATCTAATAATTGTGCCATGAATTCTGAAAATTCAGAAACCCCCACCTCAGTTGATATCCCATCAACATCTGAAACAAACCCCCGTATTCCCTACGTGGACTTGAATCCCAATAAAGCCCAGCTTCAACCTTATCCCCATACTTTCAAAGGGACAAGGGACCACCCACTTGAAAATATCATTGGTGATCCATCTACTTCTGTAAAAACCCGAAGAGCTACTTTAAACGAATGCCTCTTCTGAAACTTTTTGAGCAAGATAGAACCAAAGACGGTGAGGGAAGCTCTTCTGGATGCAGACTGGATTGTAGCTAGGCAAGAGGAGCTGAATCAGTTTGTAAGGTTAAAGGTCTAGAGATTGGTGGGTGGAAAGACCAAAAAACAAGTCTATCATTGGCAAGAAGTGGATCTTCAAGAACAAGAAAGATGAACATGGTGTCATCATTCAGAACAAAGCACGCCTCATAGCCAAAGGATACAGCCAACAAGAGGGAATAGATTATATTGAAACTTTTGCCCCCGTTGCCCGGATTGAAGCTATTAGAATGGTTTTAGCTTTTGCAGCTCATTAAAACTTTACTGTATATCAAATGGATGTAAAAATAGCGTTTTTAAATGGGGAGTTAACTGATGAAGTATATACATAACAGCCCAAAGGATTTACTGATCCTTCAAAGCTTGAACATGTATATATTTTAGACAAGTCTCTGTATGGCCTTAAAGAAGCACCCCGAGCATGGTTTGATGCCATTTTGAATTATCTTTTTAAATGTGGCTTCAACAAAGGCGCAGTGGACACTACCCTATTTATTAAATGTCAGGGTCCCGATATCATAGTTATTCAGATATATGTGGACGATATTATATTTGGGTTTACAAATCCTGAGTTTTGATAAAAGTTTACATTTTTAATGTCCCAAAAATTTGAAACGAGCATGATGTGTGAAATAAATTTTTTATTGGGATTACATGTAAAACAACTGACTGATGAAATTTTCATCAATCAGTCGAAATATATTCAAGACATGTTAAAGAAATTTAACATGGTCAATAATACTCCCATGAAAACACCCATGGCTCCTGATTCAAAATCAAAACTCGATGAGGACATTTCATGGAAACCTGTTGATGTAACTCATTATCGAGGAATAATTGGGTCAATAATGTATTTAACTGCAAGTAGACCTCATATTATGTTTTCTACATGTGTCTATGCTAGATATCAGGCACATCCAAAGGAATCACATTTGGCTGCTGCCAAACGCATTTTAAGATAACTGAAGGGAACTCCAAACTTAGATTTGTGGTATCCTAGGGAATCATCATTTACATTGACTTCCTTTTTTGATGCTGATCACGCAGGCGATAAAATGGACTATAAAAGTACATCGGGAGCAGTTCAATTTCTTGTTGACAAACCCGTCTGCTGGTCGTCTAAGAAACAACATTGTTTATCTTTATCAACAGCAGAAGCTGAATACGTTGTTGTATCATCATGCTGTTCACAGGTGTTGTGGATGAAGAGCCAACTGAGAGACTACGGGTTACACCTAAAAAGATTCCTATCTATTGTGATTCCCAGAGCGCAATTGCAATAGCATCCAATTCGGTGCAACACTCGAAAACTAAACACATCAATATCCGGTATCATTTCATAAAAGATCATGTAGAAAATGGTAATATAGCATTATATTTCATACCAACTGAATATCA
Organism: Centrapalus pauciflorus; assembly: GCA_020465985.1. Lineage (NCBI taxonomy): Eukaryota > Viridiplantae > Streptophyta > Magnoliopsida > Asterales > Asteraceae > Centrapalus > Centrapalus pauciflorus. The sequence continues at coordinate 57,239 of JAANYP010001271.1, forward strand.
ACTAGCTAATTTGTTTACCAAAGCATTAGATGAAAAACACTTTAATTTTTTGGTATACAAATTGAGTATGTTGAATCGCTAGATTTAAACATTCAGTTGCTACAAAATAAAATTCTAATTTTACAATTTTTTTCTTGATTTAATTTTTGTGTAAATCTCATGTGATTTAAATGTTTTTCATTTTTTTTGAGATTTAACTGAATCGGATTGTCATGTGCAGGGGGAGCAAACAAAAAAAATTTTATATGATGTTTGCATATCTGATATTTTTATATCAGACTAATTGCAGGGGGAGCAGACATAAAAAGTTATATACATCTGAGGGGGAGCTTAAATGCAAAATTCAAGGGGGAGCAACAATTTTAGTATATTTTAAATTTTTTTAGTTCATTTTTTTAGTTTAATTTTAATTTATATATATATATATATATATATATATATATATATATATATATATATATATATATATATATATATATATATATATATATATATAAGAATATAGTTAAATTTTGTTTGTGTTGATAATTTTTTTTAAGTGTCAATTTTTTTGTTAAGTGGGCTTAAGTGAAGAAAAATTGAGAATGGGTTATTTTTAAAAACAATGGGCCGGGTTTTTCAAAATTCCCAAAAGGTGTATAAATTTGAAATTTGAAATTCAAAATACCTTTTTCGGAAAACCGTGCACTGTTCACTTTCTTCCCAAAAACTCTCTCAACATTTTTTCATCACGAAGCATTCTGATTTTGTTGGATTTCATTTTCAAAATTAAATTTGTAAGTAATTTATAAAGATTGTTACTGTTTTTGTAATGTTTTTCTATTCGAGTTTGTTGTTCATCAATGTTGTACTGTGTGTATGTGTGTGTTTTTAGTATGTCGGTGTGTGTACTGTGATATCGGTGTTTGGAGTTTTTTTTTTATCTAAAATTGAAAGTGTGTTAGTGTTCATAATGATCATATGAACTTGAAAATCAAATTTCAAGTCCTATATCAAACACACGACATTTAATTTGATTTTGAAATTTAAATATTTTGAGTTCTTGAATCGATTGTAAATCAGATTTTTGGGGACTCAAAAGTTGCTTTTGGACGAAAATCAGTAAAGGAAAGATGTTCAAAATCATTTTTCGAGTAGGATGGTGTAAAAGTTTAGGTTTGAAAGTCCCTAGAAATAATTTTTGGAAATTTCAGTGGTGCTTGGGATTTAGAAAATTTGTCAGTGTTCAAAATCGAATTAAGACTAATTCGAGAAAAGTTCAGTATATATCGAGTTTGATTCTAAAGCACTCGAGAAATGTCTATGTTTCATTCGAGTTTGATAAGGATTGGGACTTAGAAATTTTTAGTATCAAACTCGATTAATACATCACTCGAGAAACTTTAAGTCTAAATCGAGTTTGGCAAAGGGTTATTCGAGTAATGTCCATAGTTTATTCAAGTTTGATAGAAAAGGACTTGGAGTTTTTATTAGTTCTTTCAACTCGAAAAACATGTCATTCGAGAAAACTTCTTGAGTCATTCGAGTTTGTTACAAAAGGACTTAGATTTTTCTGAGTTGTTTCAACTCAATCAAAATGTCTTTCGAGAAAATATAAGTTTCATTCGAGTTTGATGCAACTTCACTCGAGAAATATCATTCTTCATTCGAGTTTATCAAGACTTCAACCGAGTTGACTTGTGCTTCACCCGAGTTTACCCATAAGACATTCGAGTTGGTTCCCATGTCACCCGAGAATGATCATGAATCATTCGAGTTTGTACCTTAATGATTCGAGTTTTGGAGTCAAAATTTCCAAAATGTGTCTAAGTGTGGGAATTTTAATTTATTCAGAGAAATTTCACATTTTTTGAGATATTTTTAAAATCTGTGTTTTATTAACATTGGTCTCTTAACGATTGACTTTGGAGTCCTAACAATAAAATTTTATTATTATTGTCTGGAATCCTAATGCTTTAAACAATAAAACACATATTTTTCTAATTTCTTATTAAATATTTTTTTTCTCTATCTGTAGGATTAAATTTGTTTACCTATCATTTCTAACATGTTTGCTATTTTTACAGGTATCAAATGGCATCCTAAGCCCCCACCCAAAATTCCAATTCCTCTGATTCACATTCATCATCTAACCATACATTGGTCTCTAAACCAGTTAAGTCTGCATCTATCACTAGACCATCTCCTTCATCCCCAATCCCTGAAACACAACTTGTCAAATCCAAATATTGCCTAGCTTTGCTTGATAACAATCACCGGTTCGACCCAAATGTCATAAAAGTTAGCCATCCGGTGATTGTGGAAATACTCAAAGGTCACCCTCTTGGATACTATTGAAATATAAACCTTCTATTCCTCTTGTCTACCTAAATCAATTCTGGCACACAATTAAATTCGTGCCTGCTGAAGGAGATCTTCATTTTAAAGTAACGATAGATCAGTTCAAGGCTAAGATCACACTGGCCAGACTCCGTCACAATTTATTCTTGCCAAGACGGATTGATAAAGTCAATTTCCCAGAGCTGGCAGATCTTGAAGTCTTTGTTTCTGATGATGAACTTTGTCATGATCTTATCTATCTGGGTTACTCCATACCTCTGCCAAAAAGTTCAAAGTTCCACAGAAATGGACTAAATGGAGAATGGTATACCCTGTTCGGCATCAATAACAGGTGTATGACCTCAAAACATACCGGCATAGATCGAGGAAGCATTCACTGCCTACGTCTTTTTCATGGCATTGCCTTCAACAAACATTATGATTTTGCACAATGTATCTGGGAAGATCTCAAGGAGGTAGTTTTGGCTAAGACAACAGCAAGAAAGTTTGTGCCTCTACAACGATTTATCAAATATTGATCAAAGGTATTTTAAGGGCAAACAAGAAAATTACAAAGAGATCCAATGCTCAGAAATGCCCAGACTGTGTAATGATGAGTCTTCATAGTGTTCAAGATGCTCCAAATGCAAATGTCATGACTATTCACAAATCCCTGTTAAAGTATGTTGATCCTGAAGCAGAAAGTGTGAGGCTGTATCGAATAGATCATGTTTGATAGAAACCCAAGAACCGAGTTTTCTTACCCAAGGAGTGTTAGGTGAGCAGGTACATCAACATGGGGTTGATGTACAGGGAAGCCAAAATGTGAGGGGTGTTAGGGAGGATGTGAGGGGAGGAGAGAGAGAATCTGATTCTGAGTGTACCTTATCTAATATTCCTGAAGGTGGAAATGATAGAGAAGATGATGAAGATGAGGATGACGATAATAATGATGATGCTATTGGAGGTGCTGGTACAATTGAAATATCTCAACCAGAGAGTTTATCAGAGATAGATGTTGTTGAGATTGCGAAAATGAGTTTGAGGGAGATCCCTACCCTAGACAGCCGGGATGAAACCACAACTTCTGTTAACTCTCATGTGAGAGTTAGCGTTAAAATTGACAGTACCCCACTAGCATCTGCACACCCAACCAACTACTCACCTTCTTCTAAGAAAGAAGGTGTTTCAATTTTGCACAGGGATTTTGCATATGATCTATCTTCGAATCCTTTGGATACCATGGATATTGACATAGTACACAGTTGCGCGCATGTACATTTTCTCATGCACAAGTCTTAGAACCGATACACAATAGGACATTCACGTCTACTTCATTCGTTGAAGTAAGTGCAGAAGGACTAAGTGTCACTGCCGGAACAACCACAATGTTGGAAGCATCTGTTGCTCCTTCACTTGACATTGTTGGATGTCCTACCAGAGGTATATCAATGCCAACTCTGAATGTAGGCCACACGGAGGTTCTTTTTACAAATTCAACCGTTGTGTCAACTGGACGTCTAAGTGACCCAATAGTCCTTTACCCTTTGTTACCGAAGCCAAACTTAATGCAACCATCAGTGGAGTTACAACATCTACAAAATTTTCAAAAGATTTCATCTCATTCTAATCTAATTTCAGAGTTAACTAAAGATAAAGCTGAATTAACAGGCTAAATTTAGCGAGTCTAATGTTCTTCTGACCGAAGAGAATTCTTGAAAAGACTCAAACTGTTTCTGAAGTTAATCTTTTGAAATTAAATATTGATAAATTTAAAATTAAAGAGAAAATTCTGAATTCTGAAACGGAAGAGCTTAAATGTCAAATATTGGACTTGATAAAAAAATTGGAGGATTCTGAACGTGAGAATTGTTTGAAAGCAGAAAAAGTCAAACATCGTTTATCAAATGATTTTTGTAAATCTAAGATGATGAATGAGCTAAAGATGGATATTTTAAACATAAATCAAAGAAATGAAACTTCTTTGTTATAGAACTCTGAGGAAATTGAAACTCTTCAAGACAAAATTTCAAATCTTGTTGAAGAGTTAATTAAAAAAGTTCCAATCTGAAGCTAAAGTATCTTATAAAGATAAACAACAAAAAAGAAAAAGTTAAAGATGACATTCCAGTCAAGCTTCACCATGGTGAAACTTCAAAATTAAAATTTCCAAAAGTTTATGATAATACTAATTATTATTCTCTGAAGTTATCTTCCAAGAATAATAATTACTATTACTAGAAATAGGAAAAAATTGGACAGAGTTTCAGAAAGAAACATTCATATAATTCTGTTCTTTCTAATTCTCATGTCTTTGTTAGATCAGACATAAATTTCATTGAGACAAAAAGGAACTTAATTTCTAAATTTAATTGTGAACAAACGAAAGTTGTTCAAAATAGGTACCTAATCCTAAAATAAAATGGGTACCTAAATCCATGTGGAAGTGCGTACCTAAATTTGTTTAAAGCGAGTACCTAAATCACCTAGACTTCTAGGATCTAAAAAGCAATGGATACCAAAGGGCACTTAGTTTTCTTTTTGTAGGTGAACTAGTTTCCATATCACTTCAGACTGGAACCCGTTCTTAATGAAATGGTTTTTGTACACGTTTGTACAGATCCCAATCTTCAAAGAAATGGTTTTCAAACATATCAGTTGGAACCCGCGTTTAATGATAATGACTTCTATACTGCTAAGTATAGAACCGAAGCTTCCACGACAATGAAGTTCCCGACCTGATATCTTTACCGGTTCAACATAGAACATGCAACAACACACAGGGAGTTCGAATTATATTAGTTCATTCTTTTTAATTTCGGTTCACTGGTTCTTTGCTAATTTGCAGGTCGAGATGAAGAAATTTTTGAAAGTTTCGTGCCATTTTCAAAAGAAATACTTTTGTGCACACATAAAGAAAAATTTTGTTATCAAATAATTTTGAGCTTATTTGTGAGCTGAAATGATACATTTTTCGTATCACTGATGTTTGAGACATATCACCGGGGCTCATTGATCTAGCATTTGTGATTTTCAAATCTCAATTCTTCTTAGATTTTCTTCATATTCTGATTGCCCATGTATTTTTGATTCACATAATTCATATCATTCTTGATTTTCCAAATCATCCTTGATTTGCTATTCAATTTTGATTCTCCTACTTCATTAACTCATTATGAAGTCTCGCATATACACATTCCTTCATGAAAATCTGATTCATTCCATATTCTATATCAGATTTTACATTTCATTCTGAATTCTCCCAACTCTCCAATCCCTACTTCTATTGATTATCTGAATTCTCCTAACTCCCCATTTCTCAAGACTTATTAATCATCTTCTGATGTACCTGATGAGCATTAAAGTTGAGCTTCCTTGAAATAAATTTCTTGATAGTCTGCTGACTTCGATTATGCACTAAACTGAGTGATTAGGCATATATATCGCTTCCATGGTCTAACCAGAAGCGGAAGACCTACCCAATGAGCAAACCATATTTCGTTTGTGTGGGTGAGGGGTCTTTATGTCAATAGTTGAGAAGCATTAGTTATCAAATGATGCTGACAGGGTTGAGCAAAGGTAAAATGTAACTGAAAGGGGTATTTTGACAATGGTGGTGCATTAGATCATGCTTTCATTATAAAGCTAACTGAACAATTTTTTTTGATTAATGAGTTGGAGGGAGCTAAGTTGAAAAATTGCTGAGAGCTGAGAGTTGAGAAAGGATTTGAAAAAAAGATAATCATACCTACACTGTTTCAGCTAGGTAAACCACATAATCTATCAAGCAACATGCGACTTGATATTGAGAAAAATGTCATGGACCCAGTGACGCATGCACTTAACCCCAACAAAAGACTTCTATTTTGAATATCACGGAGATTATTGCACATTTCTATTGATATATTATTTGGATATTGTTGATATTGTAACAAGGAAGACAACAGCTTCGGTCTCTAACTTTATTCAACGCACATTGAGTCTAGAGCCATAATGTCATATTAAGACACATTATGTCAATAGTCCGCGGACTATAAAAAGCGTGTCCAAAGTGACATAGCCAGAATAAATATGATTGGTACTTACCGATAAGTATTTTACAGTGACAATTTGGAAAACCTGTCAGTGTTAACATCAAATAGCGCTAAAAATATGTCGCATAGATTTTTAATCTATCATGCAAACAGGATTCTACGGAAACCTGGTGGTTACTCATTTGATGTTTAATTTAATCTAGCAAGAATGTACTGTCTTTTGTAAGGGGAGAGAAATGTCTACAATGTTTGTTGTACGTGGAGAGATATACAGTTTGTAAAGGGAGAGTGAATATCTGATGTAATTTTTTTTATTTGAGGGGTAGGGATTTATGTTTCGAAGCAAAATGTAATATTTTTCTTCTTTTGAGTTTGACTGTGTTTTTATTCTAGAAAAAGCTATATTGTTGTCTCTGAAATTCTTATGCATGATGATCTTCATTTATATGATCATCATGAGTGGGAGAAATGATTATTTTTAGAGACACAAGATTCAAGACAGCTAGTTTGTTCAATCAGTTGAAGAGAAGATCGGAGAAGAACAAATAGAATCATATCAAAGGTACTAAAGAGTTTGCTAAATAGTATTTGTAGCCGATTTTGATGATTCATAAAATCAAGGGGTGAATACATAGAATTCGTGTGTCAAGGGTTAGTGTTTTCTTATCAAAGAACATAAGACCAGAAGATGAAAAGAATTTATTAAAGTTCATGATTCAAGGGAGAGAGTGATTTTAACAAAGAAGAGAATATCAAAGAAGATGAGATATGAATATCAGAGAGATACCAATTACGACCAGAGAGAAGAAAAGACTAAAGATCATTGACGATCACGTTTTTGAAGACCGAATATATTTTGATGTCTAGTTTTTACTTGTAATTTTCACAATTGTAGAGTCCTTGTTTTTTGTCTTTTGTCTGTAACTTGTTTTCCAACTCTAAGGGGGAGATTTTTAGGTACTAAATATATTGGTTAAAACAACAAGAAATAGAAGTTCAAGTTCTAATATTGTAAAAATGTGAAAATTAGGATTTTAGTATAAAAGGAAAATTCCCTAAGTCTTGCAAATTCACGTGTGTGTATTCAAAGGTTTAAATTGTGAGAAATATTCATTTCAAAGTAAGAGTCCATTCATATGTCTATGATTCACCTAGATCTTGTTCAAACAGTTTGACAAGGAACGAGAACACCTCCTAGCTTCTATCAAGAGCTTAGAGACTGAACTCATTTCTCAATAAAATAATCAGTGTCAATTGGTTTCGGTCAATTATACTCTTCTTGCTCCCCCTTGGAACAATCATGCATTTCCATTAGGAGCCTTCTACTTTAGTTTCCAAGATTCTTCATGAAAACTACTCTAAAACGATGTTCCTGGTACGACATACACAGTTCATCAAACGACATTCTAGATAGGTATTTCTTTAGTCCCTTGGTCTGGCCCTTATGTACATCGGCCAAATTGATGTGTAGTAATTGATAGACTTGTTCATGGTGGGTGCCAACTAATTGTTTTTTTCATGGGGTTGCAGATTCGGGAAGTTTCTGCACGAGAATCAATACACCCAACTAGCTTTACTTTCTTCGTATGTAGCTTAAACCTCGGGTGTACTAGTTTGAAAACAATCTACTGTTCTTCCTTGGACTGGAGCGATTATTGGACTGATGGGAGGGGATGGGTTTGCAGTCTGATTTTTAGAGAGATAGGTTGTGAGGTGGTTGGAGTAGCTATTGTTCGGGTAGAGGAGATTTGTTTTTCAGATTCAGGCTCAGGCTTTGTAGGTTAGTTCAGGAAGTCAAAGGTTGAGGAGATTTCGTCAAAATTTAATATAATTAATTTTTGTTGTGTCAAACTACCCTCATAAGGCACCATGGCTAGAGTTCCCTCATTTCGCTCATTTTGTTGCTCAGACCCTTCTCCCCCTGATGTGGCACCCTCTGGCTCAGTTCGGGGACGTTTCTCCCCCTTAGGATGATCAGGGTCGTCTTGATCATCGTGTTTTAGTATATGAGCTAAAGCCTGAGGGTGGCAAAGAATCTGAAGATCAATTACTACAGACTCCTACCAAACAATTCTTTTGTTTAGACTTGCCTCTACCTTTAAGATTAGTCACTATAGATTATTGAAAGCATCTGTGAAGATGGCAGTTGTTGTGACTACTTGGTCTTGTCGAGCGTGGATAGCGGTAGATGTTTTGACTGATGGGGTCCCAAGTCATTGCTCCTGAGTTGGAGATCCCTTACCCTCTAATAGATTAAGGATACATGAGAGTTGTTCCTCATTTGCTGCCTTAAGGGTGTCCAGGTGAACCCGGGTAACCACTTCGACCTCACAGAGAATGGTCGTTAGCATCTCGGGAGTAACCCCGGGATGATCTGATACGGACGACATTGATTTTGCCATGTCAGTATTTTAATCACTCATCTCTGCTCAACCTGGTGTGGAGTCAGTATTGGATCCTGCGGAGAACATCACATAGACGTCCCTTATTAAGTGCAAAGCGTTTTGGGGTGTTTCATCAACCGTGGAAAAATGAACTTTGGTCATCGGAAGCTGCTGGTGACCTTTTTCAGAACCTTCCCCTCTGAGTGAGGGGACTACTAGACTGGTAGTCTAGTCTGGACTTGTCCGACTCAGATGTTGGGGTTCTCCCTCGACACTCATCCTCTCAAGTCCTTTATCAATATCTTCCAGAAGGTCAGAGATGGTTTGTTTACTGCTATCTTGACTCCCTCCCTCACATCACTCAACTCCCTCTCACTAATCCCCAAGACGTTTTCACCACCAACACCAACACCCTCATCCTCAGTCAACTCATCCTCACTCTCAGAAATGGTTGGCTCAGTCGGTTTTGAATGAGCCTCTTCTGGATATACTCCCTGAAGATAAATCCTTACCCTTTCTTCTCTCTAGTCGGTGCAGGATAATAGAGATAGTGGAATGTTCATAACCATAACCCGAGGAAGGTCTCTTGGCAGTTTAAATCTTCACAGAGCCACCGTTTTATATACATCTGCCTCTGGCTGTTCATGGATTTCATCATCGTTGTCCATGGAAAGTTATATGAATAGTTGTAGGAACCGTTGAAATGGAATAAATTTTCGTTCCACTTCATTCCTTTATCTTTGACCGCCCTACGAAGTTAATCAAAAACGAATTGGGTGTAGTCGTAGTGGTTGTCGTAGGAAAATGTCGCATACATGCTGAGTACGTGTATGATGGCAGAGTCATTCCCGGATTGCTTTATTGTGAAGTATTGGTTGAGTATATCGAAGAATACTCACAGATGGGATTTTAGATGTTTCGTTTTGAAATCCAACGGCTTTGATAGTCTACCGTCGTATCCCAAGGCTTGGACTTGTAGGAGATTTTATTCTGGTGAAGGAATGGGGGCGAAGGTGTATTTATGGTATGAGTAATGTTCAGTTTGGAGGATGGGTACAGAGTCAATCTTGGTTACAAAATTAGAGACTGCCTGATCGATCAATGTATTGTAGGTGATACCAAAATTGTTGAAGGTAAATGGAGGGGACGGAGATGGCGGTGGTTAAGGAGTAGAAAATAGGATGGCCTTTGAGGATATCAAAGTTGATATCCTTAGTTACTTGATTAAGGGCTTGGAGGTCCAGCTGCATGTTATGTGGTGTGAACTCCGTAAACAGAGTCGGGTTGAGGAGTACGGACTTTGGCAGCTGTTTGTTGTTGTGCGAGATTGGTGGGTGTGGAATTGTGAGGGTTGGTATTTGAGTTTGCTCCATTTGTTCTTTTAAATACACAACATGTTTAGTGAACGCGGACTAGAAAGATATAAAGCATTAAAACATAGTCTAAAACATGTGTGAGATAGAATGGGTTTATTCATTAGGTTTTCAGTCCGTAATATGAGAATACTACTGATAGAAATCCAAAGTCGATCATTGAGAGACCAATTTTAGAATAGATCTATTCACTTAAAATCCTACTAACAACTAAGACCAATGGGTTTGAAATTCGGATGGAACCGAACTTCGGATGTGCCAAAGTTCGGATGTACAAAAACAGAGAAAAAAAATACAAGTTAAAATAAGAAAGAAACGACTTGAACTTCGGATGGTCTGAAGTTTGGATGGACCCCTATTCGAAGTTCGGATTAGGTCCAATATCAAACACAAAGAAAGAAATAAATGACAAACCACATATAAGATGTGGTCCGAACTTCAGATGGTCCAAAGTTCAGATGGACAATCATCCGAAGTTCGGATGTTATCCAACAGAAGATACTATATACAATAAAGTGAAGTATACATAACATGTCCGAACTTTAGATGGTCCGAAGTTCAGATGGACTTCTATCCGAAGTTCGGATGAAGTCCATATATGTGACAAGAAAAATAATTTATGCAAGTGCAAGTGATGGGTGAACTTCGGATGTGGCATCCGAAGTTCGTATGACCATGCGAACTCCGGATGTATCTGAAGTTGTACTTAGCAGTTTGTGTTGAACGCTTTCTTGAAGGTTGATGCACATGCATACGAGAACAGATCCTAAAGTGAAATTTAAAGACAAGCAACTTTAAAAGTAACTGAAACTCCTAAAAAAACTTAAATCGAACCTACAAATGACAAAAACAGAATCAAAAGCCCTAAAAAATTCGATAACTTGAAAAGCACATAGAAGCATATTAATGCTCGAAATAAAAGGGTAGAAGTGTAACCTGATGTGTGATTAGGTAGAAAAAGAAGAAATCCACAAGAAAATTGCACCAAAAGGAGCTTTTTGTGTGTTTTTATGGTCGAATATGACAGTTTTAGGAGGTTTCTTGTCGACAAAGAGTGGGGAAGAAGAAAGGTCAACACTATTGACCCCGGTTTCCTTAATTAAGGAAAACTATGGGTCAGGTTTGGGGCAACATCTCATACAAATAAAAATAGATTAATTGGGCCAAATAACAAAAAAAGATCTGTTTGAACAAGATAATTTTAGAAAATAAGATAGACGAATAAAAATAAAAAAAATTAAAATTAAAACTAACAATAAATATTAAAAATAAGATAAACTAACACAACAAAATAATAAATAAAGATAAGAATAAAAAAAAGATAATAAAAAAAGATTTAAGCTGTGAACAAATATAAAATCTTTTTGTATTTTTCAATGTTTTAAAGGGATAACTGCGCAAAAAAACCCTAAACTTGTCAGCTTTTTGTGATTAAAACCCCAAATCATTTTTCGTTGCATAAAAAACCCCGAACTAACTAAAAATCGGTAAATCAAGGTTTTATCAATTGGTAACCGGTTGAAACCGGTTATTAATCCTACGTGGACCGGTAAATAACATATGTGAAATAAATTTTAATTGTTAAAATCGGTTTTCAAGTAGTACACATCATTTAAACATCCGTTGATGATATATTACCGTTTAAAAATTACAATTAAAAAATTATCAACGGGTGTTTAAGTGATGTGTAATGTAACACCCTACTTTTACGACTAATGCCATATAGGACTCATAGTCCACGTCATCCAATCATAGACAACATCATCAAGGGTTAAACAGCTAATTACTACTAAACATCGACATCAAGCATAAAATAACACGGGACGGGAACCATCCCCCGTCAGTAATACCAGTCAACCACAACATAAGTATAGATTACAGTCATCCCAAGGTCACTGGCTAGTAAGCCAAACCACAAAATATCAAGACTACTTACGGAAGTAGTCACTAACTACTGTCCACGTGGCGGGTCTCGGCTACTGCCCGCTATATCCCTAGCCTCAGTCCTCGTACCTGAGATCCACAGTTAAAACAACAGTCAGCGGAAAGCTAGTGAGTTACTATAAGCAACGTTAAACAGTTTATAAAATAGTTAGCACAATATAACGACTAAGAATCAACGTGCGGCCGGCCTCAACTGCCTGACGCCTCATCGGGAGCGACCCGACATAGCCTGCATAGCCCACTCCACAAAGTAGTGGGTTGTCAGGACCTCTAGGTTGGGAATGACCCAACAGGCCTCTCTACTTTGCGCACCACACCAGTACGCGTAATCTATGTGCTCCGCTTTGTGCTAACAAGTGTCAACGTATAAAAGGATCCACACCGGACCCGGATAATAAACAACAAAGTAAGTAACTCACCTGAAGCACGACTACATCCTCGCTATCGACAGCAGTCTCTACAGGTCCCAGGCTTAGCTACGAATCCTGGCAACAATAAATACAACTACACTGTAACAACTAGCTACTGAACTCATAATGACCATAATACTAAGCCCACTAACTCAACATGAATCAACAAGCCAAGACACACGAACGCGGCCAGGAGCGCGGCCGGGATCGTGGTCGCGGGCTCCTCGTCGCAGCCAGCCATCGCGGGCGCGATTACCCCGTGCTGCCCCTCTTGTCGCGGCCGGGCTCATCCGAGCACGCCCGTGCTCGTCCGACCCGCGACTAACGCCTCGGTCGCGTTCCACTACCAGCGACCACCCTTAACCGCCTCACCCTGATCGCGGGCGCGACCAGGGGAGCTCGGCCGCGATGCGGCGACGAACAGAGCAGGTTATGCTCTGTTTTTGCATAACTACGTGGATCACTCTTTAATTCTGATTTTTCCATATTTCAGGGTTATAATCCAACCCCAAGCCTGCTTTCTATCTACTACATCATACTAAATGAATTGAACGTGAATTACTAACCTTAACACGTTCCTTCCCTCACAAATTTGAGCTCCACGTTGAAAGGATGATGATGGTGATGCTTCTTACTTGAGGCTGCTGAATATCTCTTGGCTCTCTTTCTGGATTCAGCTGAGAACACACACACACATATGCACTTGAGTTAAAATGAAATGAAGGAAGGAGAAGCTTCAAGTGATATACATACGTTCCCGGTCCCGAACTCAATTAAAACGGATACGACACCCATTAATCACTAGGTAGACACCCGTTAACCCAATTAATCTCAAATCAACGAATTGAGTTTAGAATGTTAATTAACTCATTAAAACAACCCCAACCCCACGATTACTACTAAACCGGTCATTATCTCAACCAAATAAAATTACACGTAATAGTAATCTACTTTGCCTATTCACGTGCAATTAATCAATAAAAATCCGCCAACTCATCAAAGCAGCTCTTAAAGCCAATAAATAAATTACACGTACCTGCTACTAGATTCCGGATGTTACAAATCCTCCCCTCTAGAACTGATTCCGTCCTCGGAATCTCAACTCAGGTGAACAACTGCGGGTAACGCTGTCGCATGTCTGCTTCGGGTTCCCAAGTAGCACTGGAACCCTTATGATACCGCCATTGCACTAACACCAGCGGGATCTCCTTCTTCCGCAACTTCTTTATCTTGCGGTCTAGAATAGTCTCGGGATGCTCGACGTACCTCAGCTGCTCGTCTATCTCGATCTCTGTCATGGGAACCGTTTCCTCATGTGGGGCCAAACACCGTCGCAGGTAACTAACATGGAAGGTAGAGTGTACCCCACGCAACTCCGGAGGCAACTCTAATCGGTAGGCCTGCGTGCCCACCCGCTCGACTATACAGAATGGCCCAATAAACCTCGGGCTGAGCTTACCTCGCTTCCAGAATCGAATCACACCTTTCCACGGGGATACCTTCAGTAGTACCCATTCGCCCACGTCTAATTCTAACTCCTTGGTCCTCTTATCGGCATAGCACTTCTGTCGACTCTGAGCTATCTGTAATCTTTCTCTGACCACTGCTATCTTCTCACTAGTCTGCTGAATGATCTCAGGACCTGTAATCTCTTTCTCCCCCACCTCTGTCCAACATACCGGAGTACGACACTTACGACCGTATAACGCTTCAAACGGAGGCATCTTAATACTGGAGTGGTAGCTGTTATTATAAGCAAATTCAACTAACGGCAAATGCGAATCCCAACTACCACTGAATCCACCACACAGGCTCGTAGCATATCCTTCATCGTCTGGATCGTACGTTCAGACTGGCCGTCAGACTGGGGGTGATAAGCAGTACTCATCTGGACTCGAGTACCTAACGCCCGCTGTAGACTCTGCCAGAATGTAGACGTAAATCGAGCATCTCTGTCGGAAACTATCGAGGCTGGAACTTCATGTCGGGAGACAATCTCGTACAAATAAACTCGAGCGAGCTGCTCCAACGTATAAGTCTCCTGGATTGGCAGAAAATGCGCTGTCTTCGTAAGCCGATCTACTATCACCCATATCGCATCATACCCACGTGGAGTCCGCGGTAACTTCGTAACGAAGTCCATCGTGATATGCTCCCAACTCTACTGAGGAATCTCTAACGGCTGTAAACGGCCATGGGGCTACTGATGCTCGGCCTTCACCTGCAGGCAAGTCAGACAACGTTCAACGAACTCAGCTATATCCCGTTTCATACCGGGCCACCAATATAACACACGGAGATCTTGATACATCTTCGTACTGCCAGGATGAATAGCAAGGCGAGACTTATGGGAATCCTCCAAGATCAACTGTTGTGCATCACCGGCCCTAGGAACCCAAACTCGACCTTGTCTCACATATAATCCTCGAGAGTCAGTATCGAACTCCTGTAACTGGCCCAAAATGTGCTCCCTCCGGTGGTTCTCTGCACGCATCCCGATAGCCTGTGCCTCTCGAAGCCTCTCCATCAGGGTAGACGTCACCTCGACCCTGTAATTACGGGCTCGGCTCGAAGATCCGCGCTCCTTCCGGCTGAGCGCATCTGCTACTACGTTCGCCTTACCCGGGTGACACTGAATGTCGCAATCATAATCCTTGATTAACTCTAGTCCCCGTCTCTGCCGCATATTCAGATCACGCTGGCTGAATAAGTACTGGAGACTTTTATGATCGGTAAACAAGGTAAACGGAACCCCGTACAGGTAATGGCGCCAAATCTTCAGCGCAAACACGATAGCCGTCAACTCTAAATCATGGGTCGAATAGTTCTTCTCGTAGTCCTTATACTGACGAGAAGCATAAGCAATCACTCGGCCCCTCTGCATCAATACACACCCTAACCCTGTCCCCGAAGCATCAGTATATATGACAAAATCACTTGTGCCTTCAGGCAGGGCTAACACTGGAGCCTGACACAATCGACGCTTCAGTTCCTCAAACACGAACTCCTGATCTTCAGTCCACTCAAACGGGACTGACTGGCGAGTCAAACGGGTCAGTGGCACGACAATCAAAGCGAAGTCCTGGATGAACCGGCGATAATACCCTGCTAACCCCAGAAAGCTACGAATCTCTGCTACACTCTGGGGCCTCTCCCAGCTCATAACGGCTTCTATCTTAGTTGGGTCTACAGAAACACCCTCGCCGCTAACAACATGGCCCAGAAACTGCACTTCTCGAAGCCAAAACTCACACTTCGAGAACTTTTCATACAACTTTTCTCGCCGCAATACACTCAGAATCTCTCGCAGGTGCGCCGAATGCTCCTCTACTGATCGGGAATACATCAGGATGTCATCTATGAACACTATGACAAACTGATCAAGATACGGACGGCAGACCCTATTCATCAGGTCCATAAAGGCTGCTGGGGCATTGGTTAGCCCGAACGGCATAACCAGGAACTCATAATGGCCGTATCGGGTCCTGAATGCTGTTTTCGCTGTATCCTGCTCGTAAACCTTCAGCTGATGATATCCCGAGCGCAAGTCGATTTTTGAAAACACACTAGCCCCCTGCAACTGGTTGAACAAATCATCTATCCGCGGTAGAGGGTAACGGTTCCTCACCGTTACCTTATTAAGCTTGCGATAGTCTATACACATCCTCATCGACCCATCTTTCTTTTTCACAAAGAGAACCGGAGCACCCCACGGTGAAGTACTCGGTCGGATGAAACCACGGTCCAACAGCTCCTGTAACTGACTCATCAGCTCCCTCATCTCGGTAGGAGCCAGACGATAGGGTGCACATGCAATAGGGGTAGCACCTGGCACCAACTCGATACGAAACTCTACGTGTCTGTCCGGCGGCAGACCAGGTAGCTCCTCAGGAATCACATCGGGGAACTCAGAAACAACATCGACGACATCTATACTCTGCTTCTCCTTCTTCGCATCAACTACATATGCTAGGAAGGAGGAACAACCCTTGGCTAAACAACGACTAGCCTGAATCGCAGAAATGAGGCCAACACTGCCTCTACTGCGCTCTCCATACACTGTAATAATACGATCCTCAGAAACCGGTAGCCGAATGATCTTCTTGGAACACGTAATGTCAGCATGCTGGGAAGCTAACCAATCCATGCCTACTATAGCATCAAAACTACCGATCCCTATGGGCAACAAATCAATCCTAAATGGATAGCCGTCTATCTCTAATATACACTGGGCATAAACATGCCTAACAAAAGAAGCACTGCCATCGGCAAGTTCTATAACTAATGGCTCTGGCAACTCAACAGGCGAAGCAGTAAAATATGCAGTAAAGGCAATTGAAACAAATGAACGATTCGCCCCGGAATCAAACAATACTCGGGCACTATGATTATTTAGAATAAACGTACCCGAAACCACGTCAGCTGTATCTCGAGCCTCCTCCGCTGTCAACTGACAAACTCGGCCTCTGGCTGGCGGAACAGTCTCCCTACGAGCAGATGAACCTGCAGAACTCTGACCCTGAGCCGGTGGCCTCGACTCTCCGTGCCGCGGAGCTGTACAATCTCTAGACTGATGACCAGGCTGCCCGCAATTAAAGCAGAGCGGGTCTCT
Source organism: Centrapalus pauciflorus (assembly GCA_020465985.1). NCBI lineage: Eukaryota > Viridiplantae > Streptophyta > Magnoliopsida > Asterales > Asteraceae > Centrapalus > Centrapalus pauciflorus. The sequence continues at coordinate 74,315 of JAANYP010001271.1, forward strand.
AGATGTACATCCTGACTGGGTGTGGCCGGGCTGGCCACAACGGAAGCAACGCACATGGCGGGGATCACATTCTCCGGTGTGCCTCTGACGGCACCTCCTACAGAACCGCTCTCTACTGACAGACCCTGAACTCGACGCTCCTCCCGCTGCTCCGATCCACTAAAACGACTGCCCCTGTCATCGGGCCTACGATCAGCCCTCTGAGAAGATCTATCTCTGTGCCTATCCCCTCCCTCAGACTCTGCACGTCGGCGGTCATCCCCTCTAGGATGGAACTGACTGGAACGACTATCTTTGTCCCGATCTCTGTCTCTACCTCTGTCAAAACCACCTCCCTGTCCGGCCGACTGAGTAACTCGTGGCTGCTCGACCACTAGATCTCGACGAGACAACTCACTCTCTCGCCTACGGGCCAACTCAACTGCCCTAGCGTAGGTCGGAATATAACCAGTATCAATAAACTCCCGGATCTCCTTACGCAAACCCAACAGATTTCCGATTAATCTTCCGTGACTCTGTGCTAATCTGAATAGGCGCAAACAAACTCAAGTCGATAAAGATCTTCTCATACTCGTCAACTGACCGCTGCCCCTGAAATAATGTCAGAAAATCAATCTCCAGCTGAGCCCTGCGGTCCTCAGGACAATACTGCTCCTCGAAACGAGCCCTAAACCAATTCCACGTCATCTCATATGCTGGTCCATCTCCCATCATATCTCTAATAGTCCGCCACCACTGCTGAGCACTGGTCCGTAACTGGGCACTAGCGAATGTCGTCATCTGATCCGGGTGGCATCCTGTGATACGGAAGGCCATCTCCATATCCTGCAACCAGTACATGGCCTTTACGGCCCTGGGCTCGCCATGATACTCTAGCGGGTGTGCAGCAAGGAACTCCTTATACTTACATCCCTTGTCTGCCCCTCGTGATGAACCAGCTCCTGAATCTCTGCCCCCGCCTGTACCCTGGGTCTGAGACTGGATACCCTCAGCACGGCCTTTCTCGTAGGCCTCCTGTAGTTGTCGGGCAAACTCCTCATCAGACACTCGTCCCCCGGTGGGACCCTCGGGTCTCTGCTCATCTGCCATAAGATCTCTGCATAATACAAACAATATTACTATAACGACAATAATATAACTCTACAATTTCTTAGACCTACTCATCAGAGATCAAGCCCAAGGATCTAGACATTGGTTTAAGCCTAAGCATCACTAATGATACTTAAACCTTAAACTAAAGCTCTGATACCAAGCTGTAACACCCTACTTTTACGACTAATGCCATATAGGACTCATAGTCCACGTCATCCAATCATAGACAACATCATCAAGGGTTAAACAGCTAATTACTACTAAACATCGACATCAAGCATATAATAACACGGGACGAGAACCAACCCCCGTCAGTAATACCAGTCAACCACAACATAAGTATAGATTACAGTCATCCCAAGGTCACTGGCTAGTAAGCCAAACCACAAAATATCAAGACTACTTACGGAAGTAGTCACTAACTACTGTCCACGTGGCGGGTCTCGGCTACTGCCCGCTGTATCCATAGCCTCAGTCCTCGTACCTGAGATCCACAGTTAAAACAACAGTCAGCGGAAAGCTGGTGAGTTACTATCAGCAACGTTAAAACAGTTTATAAAATAGTTAGCACAATATAACGACTAAGAATCAACGTGCGGCCAGCCTCAACTGCCTGACACCTCATCGGGAGTGACCCGGCATAGCCCACTCCACAAAGTAGTGGGTTGTCAGGATCTCTGGGTTGGGAATGACCCAACAGGCCTCTCTACTCTGCGCACCACACCAGTACGCGTAATCCATGTGCTCTGCTCTGTGCTAACAAGTGTCAACGTATAAAAGGATCCACACCGGACCCGGATAATAAACAACAAAGTAAGTAACTCACCTGAAGCACGACTACAACCTCGCTATCGACAGCAGTCTCTACAGGTCCCAGGCTTAGCTACGAATCCTGGCAACAATAAATACAACTACACTGTAACAACTAGCTACTGAACTCATAACGACCATACTACTAAGCCCACTAACTCAACATGAATCAACAAGCCAAGACACACGAACGCGCCCAGGAGCGCGGCCGGGATTGTGGTCGTGGGCTCCTTGTCGCGGCCAGCCATCGCGGGCGCGATGACCCCGCGCTGCCCCTCTTGTCGCGGCTGGGCTCATCCGAGCACGCCCGTGCTCGTCCGACCCGCGACTAACGTCTCGATCGCGTTCCACTACCAGCGACCACCCTTAACCGCCTCACCCTGATCGCGGCCGCGACTAGGGGAGCTCGGCCGCGATGCGGCGACAAACAGAGCAGGTTATGCTCTGTTTTTGCATAACTACGTGGATCACTCTTTAATTCCGATTTTTCCATATTTCAGGGTTATAATCCAACCCCAAGCCTGCTATCTATCTACTACATCATACTAAATGAATTGAACGTGTATTACTAACCTTAACACGTTCCTTCCCTCTCAAATTTGAGCTCCACGTTGAAAGGATGATGATGGTGATGCTTCTTACTTGAGGCTGCTGAATATCTCTTGGCTCTCTTTCTGGATACAGCTGAGAACACACACACACGTATGCACTTGAGTTAAAATGAAATGAAGGAAGGAGAAGCTTCAAGTGATATATATACGTACCCGGTCCCGAACTCAATTAAAACGGATACGACACCCATTAATCACTAGGTAGACACCCGTTAACCCAATTAATCTCAAATCAACGACTTGAGTTTAGAATGTTAATTAACTCATTAAAACAACCCCAACCCCACGATTACTACTAAACCGGTTATTATCTCAACCGAATAAAATTACACGTAATAGTAATCTACTTTGCCTATTCACGTGCAATTAATCAATAAAAATCCGTCAACTCATTAAAGCAGCTCTTAAAGGCAATAAATAAATTACACGTACCTGCTACTAGATTCCGGATGTTACATGTAATACTTGCAACCAGTTTCAACAATTAAAATTTAGGTTATTTACCGGTCCACGTAGGATTAATAACCGATTTCAACCGGTTACCATGGATAAAACCTTGATTTAATGATTTTTAGTTAGTTCGAGGTTTTCTATGCAACGAAAAATGGTTTGGGGTTTTAATCACGAAAAACTGACAAGTTATGGGTTTTTCGCGCAATTATCTCTATTTTAAACTAAAACAAGACTACTGAAAATGTTTTTGTGGTTTTCAGAATATTTTTAATTTTGATCAAAAACAAAAAATAACAATAGTAAATCAAAATAATATCTTTTTGAGTGTTTTCAAGTTTTATAAGTTAATACTTAATACCAAAATAAAAAAATCAAATCTTATTGTTTCATTTTTAGCCAAAATCAAGACAAAAATGAAGTAAAATAAGGTTAAATAAAGTTGAAATAAAATTCTCCATTTCTCCCATTACAAGTGTGCACACTTAAAAATGATTTATAAAATGTGCAAACTTGTATCCAAAGAAATACTCCCCCCTCAATTAAATATTTTATCTTTTGGAAGAAACCAAAGATCCCGATAAAGTAAAAAAAGCTCGACAAACCTGGTTATAGTTAAACTTCCCCCTCAAAAATAGCATTACGCATAGCATTTATCAGTTCTACAAAAATTAAAGACATAAAATAGTTAAACGAACACAGGAAAAAATATTGTGACACGTCCCTTGAATTGAAGTTACCGATGTTTTCTTAATAAAGAAGTTTTAGTTTTCTGAATAACATGAAACAAAATTATTTATGAAATATCTTAGAATCAAGTAGTACATAAATTCAACATGTCAATGTGAGATACTAAGAACTCAAAACGAGGTTCGTCTAAAGCCTTAGTAAATATATCAACAATTGTGAACTCCGTGCCGACAAGATATAATTCTATTGTCCCTTTTTTTTTATATGGTCTTTAATAAAGTGATACTTGATGTCTATGGGCTTTTGTAGGATCGATAAATCTTCACGTTTCACTCAGATTCAAGCACCCTCGAGAAATAATGAAAAGTATATTGATATTGAATGCTTGGCTTTTGCTCTCAAGAATAAGGTTCAAAATATGTAAATGGCAAAAGACTTAGAAATTTTTTTTTACTAACCTAATATCTAACTATCATCTAATTACATGATTGGCCCTAGACTTCTATTTATATTGATTTACACACTATTTAAGGTCTAATAATCTCCCTTTTACTGTTTAAATCAATATTTACATTTAAGCACAATTACAAAGACTTGAATTACAAGAAATAAAATTTCTAACAATCTCCCCCTTCTTGTAATCAAGCCTTGTATCCTTCATAAGTCTTGGGCTTGCAATAACATGCCTCCGATTAAGCTCTTCTTGAAATTGTTGACTGCAATATCTTCTTTTCTGAACTCTGATCTCTGTCAAGTATACTAGAGATTGACTGCGTCGTCTTCTTCCGTGGGCTCCTCTTCTGACTCCTCCATCGGCTCTTTAGAGGGGTCCTCTTCTTCAAATGGTTCTCCTTCGGTGAAAACCTCAGTGACTTCGGGGCTCATGGGGGGTGTACTCATCCTCAGAATCGGACAAGATGAAGATGATGTTGTTCGACATGTTTTCTGCTATCAAAGTCCATTTATAGTCTTTTAGTTAGTTACAAAATATTTTCAAAAATCAGTAAAACATAAGTGTAGTTATAGTCTATGTTACTAATGCAACCTAGTTCACTATAACTATGGCTCTGATACCAATCTGTCACACCCCGTTACCCCGGTTGGCAACGAAGCGTGACGTCGTGGAAGCGTAACCATATTCATAAAAACGACCACTATATGGACATTTTCAAAAATAGATCGATATAACTTTGAAATATAGAAATGTATTACATCACCAACATATAGTGTAAGTAGTTCGCAAAATACAAAGATTTAAATACATAATTAAGTTAACCAAAATAATGCAAATAAATCTCCGATGGTTTGAAAATGAATGCGACTCCATAAATACGGAAGCTTGAAAATACTTTCGATGCGGTGCATTTGCCTTAATTTCCTGAAAATACACGCTAAAATACGTCAACAGAAATGTTTGTGAGCTCATAGGTTTAAACGTAAATATGACTTGTATGGACATCACTAGTTGAGTTTGAATTTATAAAATCATAAATTCCATGTTATGTATTACATATAAACCATCATGCAACCGAAACTTAATTATTAGTTTGCCCTGTGCGGTATTCCCATACGCTATACCGTAATGTTAAATATATATGCATTCCGCCGTTAGCCGGTTAAGACTAACCCGAATGGGGGATATGACTCCCGATAGATCTATCCAGAATGTATTCGCACTTACAAATAAATGTAACTAATGGTTCATGATTTCAGGGCTGATGGAACCACATGTGTAATACATAATAGAAATGAAGTAGTTTCCGTATCCATATAAAAAGCGTAGCATGTATTTCAACCCCAAAACATAACAGCGTGAAAATAGGGGCTATGAAGACTCACCGAGCGTGTGATGGCAAAATATTCACGAAAAATGCAAGTTTAAATTCTTTGATGGTTGATGCACCGGATGTGTTTAATCGAGTCCTAAATGATAATAGGGACTTAATAACTCTCACATATGATAATATGTATATATATAGGTTTTTATGTCTTAAATCACCCAACATTACAAGTTTATAAATAAAACCCACTTAAAACGTCAAGTTTATATATATAATTTTCCAGCTTTTCGAAGGTTTATCGGCCTATTTTGAGGCTGTTTTTGATCAAGCTCTAAAACGATTTAGGATTTGGTTTTTAATGGGCAATAAACTACTATATACAAAAATTTTTTAAAGTCAACAACGGCCATTTTTCGAGCTGTTTAGGTTAGGGAAAAAGCTCGTTAAAAACCCTATGTTGGCCATTTTTGAGCTGTCAAACTTCCGGGTTCCCAAATAATATCTGGGGGTTCTAAACCTCATAATAAATTATGAAAACTTCGAAATTTTTAGTTAAGATATTGATCTTACTTTTGAGACAACAACAACTCATTTTGTTAAGTTATGAATTAGTTATGATTTTTCAAAGTTGATGCAATATTTCTGCCGAAATTCCGTAGTTCATAAACTTCAAATAACTTGTAATTCTTGTTGTTTATTCAAAAGTTACTTGTATAAAAGTTATAAAACACATTTATATAACTTGTTTTCATAATATTTATACTTTCATGATGTGTTTATATATTTAAACACATTTGAAGAAGACAACTTAAAAACAAAAAATAAAGATTTATAAACTTGAGTTTTATGAAACTTGTTGTTGGTGGTGATTATATATAATATGCAAGACTTATATATATATATATATATATATAAAAGATATGATAGGCTTGTATTTACTTACTTTGATGTTTTAGAAGAATGAAAATGAGTATAAGGTTGGATCTTCAAAAGTTTCACCAAGAACACTTGGAAATTCTTCATGAACACCGAGGGCCTTTGGCCGATTTTGAAGAGAGAAAAGAGGGGTTTTTGTGTGATTAAAATGAATGGAAATGTTCTCTATTTATAGGGAAAATTGGATTTTGAAAAGATGGTGAAATGATGAAAATAGTGTAAAATCTTAGGTGAATTGAAAGAAAGAGGATTTGATTTTGATATGTTGAGTAAAATAAAATATTTCAGTCCTTGTGTACCCTCCTATGGGCCGGCCTAATGAGGTATTTTTGATGTATTTTTCTTTTTTTTTTTTTGTATAAAATTATTTAGAAATGTATTCTTGTATTTCCCTTTTTTTTGTAAATTCATAAATACTTTTGGATGCATTGTTTAATGAATTGTTTTAGTCTTGTATAATTAATGTTAAGTAAGTGTACCAGTATATTATTAGTGTTACTAATCATAATTTAATTATGTAGTTAGTTGCTTTAATCCATCATATCGTAAATCGATCGGATTAATTAGTTTCCCGATTCATTGCACCGATGAATTTGATTCTTTTTGAGTTGAATTTCTTCATGAACATTGTTAATCACTTTGATTATTTGCTAATGACCATTGATTAGGTTATAGATTGGCTATTAAATATTGATTAGGTCAGAGTTGCGAACCTGGCTTAATGCCGGATGTTACAGTCTCCCCCTGTTAAGGGAATTTCGTCCCGAAATTAGCTCGTGGTCTCCATTTCTTGAGTATTTGAGAACAGATGAGGGTATTTTTCTTGGAACTGATCTTTGCGTTCCCATGTAAACTCAGGACCTAGTTTAGAGTTCCATCTGACTTTTATTATCGGGATCCGGTTGTGCTTTAGTTTCTTGACTTCTCGGTCCATTATTTCCACGGGTTTTTCAACGAAGTTCAACTTATCGTCTAGCTCTAGCTCGTCCATGGGTATGACGAGTGTTTCATCAGCCAGTCACTTCTTAAGGTTGGATACGTGGAAGGTATTATGAACATTACTAAGCTCTGGGGGCAGATCCAGTCGGTAGGCTACCGGGCCAATTCTTTTGGAAATTTTGAATGGTCCGATATAATGCGTATTGAGTTTTCCTCGTTTCCCAAAACGGATTACGCCTTTCCAAGGAGAGACTTTCAGCATTACTTGATCTCCCTCCTGGAATTCCAAATCCCTCCGTCGGATATCTGTATAGCTTTTTCTACCGATCCCGTGCGATCTTTAATCGGTTCCGAATCTGGACTATCTTTTCTGTAGTCTCCTGGATGATCTCGGGTCCAGTGATCTGACTATCTCCTACCTCAGCCCAACAAAGCGGTGACCGGCAGTTTCGCCCATAAAGTGCCTCGAATGGAGCAATCTTAATACTCAAGTGGTAGCCGGTTGTTGTAGGATAACTCAACTAATGGCAGTGCCTGTCCCAACTTTTGCCAAAGTTGATAACACATGCCCTTAGCATGTCGTCCAATGTTTGAATCGTTCTTTCACTCTGACCATCCGTCTGCGGGTGACAGGTCGTGCTCATGTCTAGGCGTGTACCCAATGCCTCTTCTGACGATTGCCAAAATCTTGGTGTGAACCGACTATCCCTATCTGATATAATTGATACTGGAACTCCATGTCTTGAGACGACTTCTGTAAGATAGATTCGTGTTAACTTATCCATCTTATCAGTCTCCTTAATTGGAAAGAAGTGTGCAGTCTTTGTGAGTCGATCCACAATCACCCAAATGATGTCATAACAACCAGAAGTCTTTGGCAGCTTTGTGATGAAGTCCATGGTTATATTCTCCCATTTCCACTATGGTATTTCCGGTTGAACCAACAATCCTGATGGCTTCTACTTTCAAACACGTTAAGCATTTGTGACATACGTAGCAATGCCAGCCTTAATGTTTGGCCACCAGTACATTCGCTTCAAGTCGTGATACATCTTATCCGACCCTGGGTGAATTTCATATCTGGTTTTATGCCCTTCATCCATGACCAGCTTCCTCAATCCTCTGAATTTTGGTAGCCAAATTCTGCTCGTGAAGTACCGGCATCCATTGGTCTTGATTTCAAACTCTTTATGCATTCCTCGCAAGGCTTCATCTAGCAGATTTCCCTCCTTAACTGCTTCCTCTTGTGCCTCGCGGATTTGAGAGTTCAAGTTTGACTGTATAGTCATGACCAAAGCTCGGACTCTCAATGGTTTAACTCGTTCCTTCTGGCTCAAGGCATCAGCTACAACATTTGCCTTACCTGGATGATAACGGATCTCGCAGTCGTAATCGCTAAGCAACTCAACCCAGCGTCGCTGCCTCATGTTTAACTCCTTCTGATTCAGATAATGTTGAAGGCTCTTGTGGTCTGTAAACACCGTGCACTTTGTACCGTCGAGGTAGTGCCTCCATATTTTGAGAGCGAATACCACAGCTCCAAGCTGCAGGTCGTGATTCGTGTAGTTTACCTCATGAACTTTGAGTTTCCGTGATGCATAAGCGATAACATTGTCTTTTTGCATTAACACACATCCCAATCCATTGTGTGAGGCATCGCAGTAAACAACAAAATCTTCTGTTCCTTCTAGTAGGGACAGAATAGGTGCACTACACAACCTTTGCTTTAACATCCGAAATGTCGTTTCCTGATCTTCACCCCAGTTGTACTTTATGTCCTTTCGAGTCAATTCCGTTAAGGAACCAACTATCTTTGAGAAGTTTTCAATGAATCGCCTATAATAACCGACAAGACCTAAGAACTGACGGATTTTAGTGGGAGTCCTAGGAGTTGCCCGGTTCTTAATGGCCTCGATTTTTTATGGGTCTACTTGAATCCCTTGGCTATTGATCACATGCCCTAGGAATTTGACTTCTCGTAGCCAAAATTCACGCTTAGAGAATTTCGCGTACAACTTTTCCGTCTCTAGGAGCTCCAAAATCAACTTTAGATGCTGCTCATGCTCCCCCTTATTTCTAGAATAGATAAGGATATCGTCTATGAACACTATTACGAATTTGTCTAAATATGGTTTACACACTCGATTCATGAGATCCATGAATACGGCTGGTGCGTTGGTCTCTGATGGTGTCTGAGCTCCCCAAGGTGAGGAACTTGGTCGGATGAATCCTTTCTCCAACAGTTCTTGCAACTGATTAGATAGTTCTTGCATCTCGATGGTGCCAATCGGTAGGGTGCTCGTGCGACAGGTGCAGCTCCAGGCACCAAGTCAATCTGAAATTCCACTTGCCTAGTTGGTGGAAGTCCAGGCAAGTCTTCAGGAAAGACTTTTGGGTAGTCACGAACTACTGGGATTTCTTCGAGTCGCTTCTCCTTCGATTCCTTTTCTACTAGCTGAACTAACACTGCTTGACAACCTCTTCGAAGGCATTTCAGCATTCTTAGACCAGAGACGACGTTCAACTGGCGATTCTTTCTTTCTCCTTGGACTGTGAGGACTTTCTTTTTCTTAAGTGGTATTCTTACGACCTTCTTACCACATAAGATTTTAGCATGGTTGTCTGACAAACAATCCATACCAATAACTACATCGAAGCTTCCGAGTTCAATAGGCATCAAGTTTATCTTAAAGGGATGATCTGCCAATTTTAGTGTGCACTCCTTACTTATATTATTCACTTCAATCAACTTTCCGTTCGCTAATTCTACGGCATAAGCATTTTCTAATGGGGAAAGAGTGGCATTCAGTTGTTCACTAAACTTAGCAGATATAAAACTTCTATCAGCCCTAGTATCTAATAACACATAAGCATACATATCATTAAGAAGGAATGTACCCGTTACTACGTTGGGATCTTGACGAGAGTCACTTGCTCCCAATACAAAAGCTCTCCCTTGAGGTCCACCATTGTTCCTTTTCTTGGGACAATCCTTCTTGAAATGCCCATTGTTCCCACATTCGGAGCAGCTCCTTTGCGTTCCGCTGCTGCCTCCGTTGGCGTTGAACTTACAGTGTTGGGTCAGATGACCAAGCTTCTTACACTTCCTGCAAGGGGTTGGACAGGGACCTACGTGATGGTAGGTGCATTAGTTACACCATGGTTTAGTGTCAGTATAGCCCTTCTTAGACTCAGTTCCGGTGACAAAGGCTTTAATGGTTTCGAGCTTTTTGGTATGTGAACCCGAACCTTTCCCTGATCTATCTTCCCACTTCCTCTTGTTTTCCCTAGCTTTGGCCTCTTTCCTTCGGGCCACTTGGTCCATCAAGTTATTCGCCATTCGAATGGTGCTCTGAATAGTAGTTGGGTTGGATGCGGTAACATTTCCGTGGATTTTAGGGGCGAGTCCCCAAATGTAGCGCTCAATTTTCTTGTATTTCGGAGTGACCATCTGTGGGCACAGTAGGCTCAACTCACGAAAATGGTTGGTGTACCCAGCTACATCCTTTCCCTTCATAGCCAGATTCCAAAATTCTGACTCCATCTTTTGCAGTTCATTTCTCGGGCAATACTCGTCGGTCATCATTTGCTTTAACTCGGCCTAGGCGAGTTGGTAAGCTGTATCAATTCCCACAGACTGAGCATATGAGTTCCACCATGTCAAGGCGCCATGTTGAAGAGTGTAGGTAGTGAACTTGACCTTCTCATCCTCGATGCAACCACTAACACGAAACACCGACTCCAGTTTCTCGAACTAGTGAACTAGTCCGACAGCACCTTCAGTTCCATTGAAGTATCGAGGCTTACAACTTAAGAATCCTTTGATTCCACACTCTTTCTAGGTTGAATCAGATCCTCGCGTGGTGCGACTAGCTCCTCCGTCGCCGTTTGTGGTGCTATTTTTGTTGGTTTCATAGGTGGCTATAGCTGCTGCCACTCGTTGTGCGACCAGTTGTTCTATCTCGGCGGTGTTCATAGCTCTCTTTGGCGGCATTATCTTAAAGTTTAAAGAAAAGAGCATAGTGTAAGAAGCTGAGTGTCAAAAAATTTAAATTTTTTTTCTTAAGGCACAGTTCTATAATCGTCAAACACAGATTCATAAATAACTTGAAATTTTCATTAATCATTCATAATATTCTTACATTGGGGCAGGTTATTACCCGAAAATTTTTAGTCCTACACTATTACATAATAATTTCCTAACATTTCAAAGATAGGGGGGTACTAGGTGTGGGAGTGATCGGGGGTCTCCCCCTTTTCCAATGCATTGAGGCGCTGAGTTAGCTCCTCATTACGGGCCTCGCTCTCGGCTAATCGTTGCCGAAGCTCTTCTAGCCCAGCCTTTTGCATGGCCAGGGTGTGCTGGTTGGCCCAGTATAGATTGGAGTTTTGCAACTCCACCCACTCTAAATGGGCAGTCATCTCTCCAATGTCTTGGTTAAGTAACAGCACTTGGAGGTCGTGCCTTGAAGACCGTGCTACCAAGAGGGGTATGGTCTGTTCGGCGGGTTCCTGAGTGAGTGGTGGGGTATGTGCGGAGGATGGTCCTACTATCTAAAAGTGGGAGGGGATTCCCTCCTCCCGCCTCCACTCTTGGAGGGTCTCGGGCATCCAGCCCCATCTTCGGGCGTTTGCCCGTCATTGCTGTGGTTGTGGACTTGGTTGGGGAGTCGGGATGGAAATAAACTCCCGCCTCGGTATGATTACCCTCTTTCTGGGTGTAAACAACATCTTTGGGCCATTAGGGTGGGGGCGGTACGGTTTGAATTACGAAACCTCGGGGTGATATGGTGTGTAAGAGGGGATCATCGGGGGTGATGCATCCTCTCCGGTGTCTTCTTCTTCCATGGGCTCCTCTTCTGACTCCTCCATCGGCTCTTCGGAGGGGTCCTCTTCGTCAGATGGTTCTCCTTCGGTGAAAACCTCAGTGACTTCGGGGCTCATGGGGGTGTACTCATCCTCAGAATCGGACAAGATGATGACGGTGTTGTTCGACATGTTTTCTACTATCAAGGACCAATTATAGTATTTTAGTTAGTTACTAAATATTTACAAAAATCAGTAAAACTTAAGTGCAGTTATCGTCTAGGGTACTAATGCAACCTAGTTCACTATAACTATGGCTCTGATACCAATCTGTCACACCCCATTACCCCGGTTGGCAACGAAGCGTGACGTCGCGGAAGCGTAACCATAATCATAATGAACGACCACTATATGGACGTTTACAAAAATACATCGATATAACTTTGAAATATAGAAATGTTTTACATCACCAACATATAGTGTAAGTAGTTCGCAAAATACAGAGATTTAAATACATAATTAAAATAACCAAAATAATGCAAATAAATCTCCGATGGTTTGAAAATGAATGGGGCTACATAAGTACGGAAGCTTGAAAATACTTTCGATGTGGTGCACTTGCCTTAATTTTCTGAAAATACACGCTAATATACGTCAACAAAATTGTTGGTGAGCTCAAAGGTTTACACGAAAATATGACTTGTATGGACATCACTAGTTGAGTTTGAATTTATAAAATCATAAATTCTATGTTATGTATTACATATAAACCTTCATGCAACCGAAACTTAATTATTATTTTGCCCTGTGCGGTATTCCCATACGTAATATTGTAATGTTAAATATATATGCATTCCGTCGTTAGCCGGTTAAGACTAACCCGAATGGGGGACATGACTCCCGATAGATCTATCCACAATATATTCGCGCTTACAAATAAATGTAACTAACGGTTCATGATTTGAGTGCTGATGGAACCACATGTGTAATACATAATAGAAATGAAGTAGTTTTCGTGTCCATATGAAAAGCGTTGCATGTATTTCAACCCCAAAACATAACAGTGTGAAAATAGGGGCTATGAAGACTCACCGAGCGTGTGATGGCAAAATATTCACGAAAAATGCAAGTTTACATTCTTTGATGGTTGATGCACCGGATGTGTTTAATCGAGTCCTAAATGATAATAGGGACTTAATAACTCTCACATATGATAATATGTATATATATATAGGTTTTTATGTCTTAAATCACCCAACATTACAAGTTTATAAATAAAAACCACTTAAAACGTCAAGTTTATATACATACATACATACATACATACATACATACATACATACATACATACATACATACATACATACATACATACATACATACATACATACATACATACATATATATATATATATATATATATATATATATATATATATATAGATTTAGGTTCAAGTGAGTACCACCTCTAATGCAGCGCACCAGAAGGTACCACCCTTAAAAGTAATTTTTTTGAAATTTTTTTTCATGAACATTTTCTAATTAACATTACACAGATCATATGTGAATTTCACGCAAATCCGAACACTCTAAGTGCATGAAAACACACATCACATGAATGCATGTTCACATGTCTTCAAAATTATGTAAGTGTGTGTTCACATCATTTTTTAGGAGCTACGAGATGTGAATGTATGTGAAATTTACATACGATCTTCATAATGTTAATTAAAACATGTTTATGAAAAAAAAATTTAAAAAAGTTTTTCTAAAGGTGGTATCTTCTGGTGCGCTGCATTTGGGTGGTACTCTCTCGAACCATATTCTATATATATATATATATATATATATATATATATATATATATATATATATATATATATATATATATATATATATATATATATATATATATATATATAATTTTCCAGCTTTTCGAAGGTTTTTCGGCCTATTTTGAGGCTGTTTTTGATCAAGCTCCAAAACGATTTAGGCATTAGTTTTTCTTGGACAATAAAATACTATATACAAACAATTTTTAAAGTCAAGAACGGCCATTTTTCGAGGTGTTTAGGTTAGGGAAAAAAACTCGTTATAACCCTATGCTGGCCATTTTTGAGCTGTCAAACTTTCGGGTTCCCAAATAATATTTGGGGGTTCAAAACCCCATAATAAATTCTGAAAACTTCGAGATTTTTAGTTAAGACATAGATCTAACTTTTGAGACAAGAATCAACCCATTTTGTAATGCTATGAATTAGTTATGATTTTTCAAAGTGGATGCAATATTTCTGCAGAAATTGCGTAGTTCATAAACTTCAAATAACTTGTAATTCTTGTTGTTTATTCAAAAGTTACTTGTATAAAAGTTATAAAACACATTTATATAACTTGTTTTCATAATATATATACTTTCATGATGTGTTTATATATTTATAAACACATTTGAGATGACAACTTAAAAACAAAAAATTAAGATTTATAAACTTGAGTTTTTATGAAACTTGTTGTTGTTGGTGATTATATATATTATGCAAGACTTATATATATATATATATATATATATATATATATATATATATATATATATATATATATATATATATATATATATATATATATATATATATATATGTATGTATAAGATATGATAGGCTAGTATTTACTTACTTCGATGTTTTAGAAGAATGAAAATGAGTATAAGGTTGGATCTTCAAAAGTTTCACCAAGAACACTTGGAATATTTCATGAACACCAAAAATTGAAGGTTTTTGGCTTTGGGAGGGCCTTTGGCCGATTTTGAAGAGAGAAAAGAGGGGTTTTGGTGTGATTAAAATGAATGGAAATGTTCTCTATTTATAGGGAAAATTGGATTTTGAAAAGATGGTGAAATGATGAAAATAGTGTAAAATCTTGGGTGAATTGAAAGAAAGAGGATTTGATTTTGATATGTTGAGTAAAATAAAAAAATTTCAAGTCCTTGTGTACCCTCCTATGGGCCGGCCTAATGAGGTATTTTTGATGGATTTTTCTTTTTTTTTTTTGTATAAAAGTATTTAGAAATGTATTCTTGTATTTCCTTTTTTTTTGTAAATTCATAAATACTTTTGGATGCATTGTTTAATGAATTGTTTTAGTCTTGCATAATTAATGTTAAGTACGTGTATTAGTATATGATTAGTGTTACTAATCATAATTTAATTATGTACTTAGTTGCTTTAATCCATCATATCGTAAATCGATCTGATTAATTGGTTTCCCGATTCATCGCACCGATGAATTTGTATCTAATTGAGTTGAATTTCTTCATGAACATTATTAATCACTTTGATTATTTCCTAATGACCACTGATTAGGTTATAGATTGGCTATTAAATACTGATTAGGTCATAGTTGCTAACCTGATTTAATGCCGGATGTTACACTCAATCTCTAGGAACTTTCACACTCTAAAACACACACATAGGGTGATGGCTTCTTCAAAACCCTAGAAGAAATATACTATTTAAACCTAAGCTTAAATTTGGGGTTTGTCCAAACACTCCCCTAAAAGTCTAGGAAATTACGATTCCCCACAAAGTAAAGTATTCCTATTTACAAAACACACCAATACTTTTATTATATTTAATTATACATTATTTTAGGGCTAACAGCTTTGTTCTTGAGTGTTGCACGGGATTGCAAGATACAGTAATTGCACTCCAGGAATCACGGTAGATTGGGATGTTAGTGAGAGAAAATCCATAAACATGTAACTGTGTCCTCATCTATAGTACCAGAGAGCAGCTTGCAGCTGCTACGTACTCAACCTTAGCTGTGGATGTGGAATCCAAGTTTTGCTTTTTGGAAGACCAAGTCACTGGCCTATCACCCAAGAACTGTATTCCACCGGATGTGATTTTGCGGTTCATGCGGCAACCTGCATAGTTAGCATCGAAAAAGGCAGCAAGATCGAAACTGGTTCCCTTTGGATACCAAAGACCATGCTTGGGTGAACCCTTAAGAAAACGAAAAATGTGTTTAACCATAGTAAGGTGTGATTCTTTAGGGTCGGCCTGAAAACGAGCTCGAATACATTTGGAAAACGTAATATCTGGTCTACTGGTCGTAAGGTAGAGTAAATAACCAATCATTCCTATGTAAGTTGTGCCATCAAAACTTTTCCCAGAAGGATTAGTGTCTAACTTACAGTTTAAAGCCATGGGAGTTGCAATAGCCGTGCAAGAGTCTAATCTATACTTCTTGAAAATACCAAGGGTATATTTTGACTGGTTCACTGAAATCCCATCCTCAAGTTGTTTGATTTGCAATCCAAGATAAAATTAATTTTCCCCATCATACTCATCTCGAACCTGGACTCCATGAGGTTTGAAAATTCTTTACGAAACATAGGGTCGGTAGAGCCAAATATAATATCAATCACATAAATTAGGACTAACGTTATATGTGAGTTTTCCCATTTAGTGAACAATGTTGTGACCACCACACCTTTACTAAATCCAAGTGTAGTAAGGAAGTTCGAGAGGCTATCATACCAAGTCTGAGGTGCTTGTTTTAAACCATAAAGACCTTTATTTAGCACATAAACATGGTTCGATTTATGTCCATAAAAAAAGCCTTGTGGTTGTTCAACCTACAAGTCCTCATTATGTCCATCGTTTAAGAAGACTGTCTTGACTTCCATTTGGTAGACTTTGAAGTCCTTGTGTGCTGCAAACGCCAAAAAGATTCGATGGCTTTGGTCGTTGTAACCAGAGCACAAGTCTCATCATAATCTATGCCTTCTTGTTGTCGGAAACCTTTAGTGACTAGCCTCGCCTTGTTCCTCACCACTATTTCATTTTCATATCGCTTGTTCTTAAAGATCCTTTTTGTGCCGATGATAGCTCGTCCTATAGGCTTGGGAACTAATCGCCAAACCCTTAGCTGTTCAAACTGGTTGAGCTCTTCTTGCATAGCCATAATCCAGTCAATGTCCTTCAAATCCTCATCCACATGAGCGGACTCTATCATTTTAAGGAATGACGCAAAGCGGCATTCATTAGCTGATGCCCTTCGAGTTTGAACACTGGTTGTTAGATCACCAATGATTTGTTTCGTTGGGTTATCCCAGGTCCATCTCTTTTCGTGTGGGAGGGGTGAATATGAAGGTAACTCAGTGGTTGCTGTGGCGATGGAGGAAGTGTTTTCTTTGATGGTTTCAAGTGAAGGTACCACTGGTTCCGTTTCAGATTCGGTTGGTTCTTATAAAGGGATAATATTCGGTACGATGTGGAAGGGTATGATTCGAGTAGTCTCAATAGTTTGTGTATGTGTGGAAGTTGATAAATTTAATGAAGATGGTAATGGTGACGAAAGTGGTAATGTTGGTGAAAGTGGTTGAACTGTTGATTCTGAAGAATTTGTATTATCCACAGGAGATGAAAGAGAATAGAAAAATTTACAATAGTGCCGATAAATTCAATATAACATCAAATAATTTATTAAATCCGAAGAAGAAAGAATTTCCAAGCATAGGAGTAATTCGTGGTCACGATTGATTAACTTCAGGAGCCAGTTCAGTCACACTCTCATTGATTGTCCTAGTACAGCTTAGGTAAAACAGCTTAGACACACAGATGCTGGTTTACAGAAGACTTGCATGCATGAAGATCACACTTGCACGTTCACTCTTGGTTTAAGCACTTAGCTTTCTTCACACTTCTTTCTGACCTTAGAAGCTTCCTTTTATACTCACTTAGAGGATCTAAGAGAAACATCTTCATTGGACGGAATGAAAAAGGAGAAGTCTTGTTGAAAAGACAACATAACCTTTTCTGCACTTTTCTGAAAAGCAGACGTGCAGAACTTTTTGTCTTTTTACTTTGTCTACTGTTGTCTACTGTTGCATTGCCTTTAACTAATTTAGGAATGTCAACTTTGCGTCTTTCTTCCTTGTAAAGGCCTATTTTGATATAAGAAAAAGGTCTGTCACCCTTTTTCAAATAACCTTTTGTCTTCATGTTACAGAACAGCGTGGGCAGGCTGAGCAGTTCTGTTTT
>JAANYP010001272.1:0-17461 GCA_020465985.1 Centrapalus pauciflorus
TCCCTCAGCAGTGGCAGTAGCTGCATCATCAGGAGAAGGGGTTGATGTTGGGGGCCTTTCAGATGTTGCTTGTGTTGCAACACCTTCATTAAGGCCAGTGGGTGTTCCCTCTGCAGTGCCTTGGTGTAAAAGCACCTCATCATGGGGAGATGGGATATGCATTTCAACATCAGCAGTGGTAAATTCTGCTGCTGGAATTTGCACAGAAGGGGCAGTCGTTTGGTGTTGAACAGCTGTATCATAGGGAACAGAAGTTTGAGGCTGATCTGTTGATTGGTCTAAACCAGCAGGGTGGACAGCTCGTGCAGACTCAGGGTGTAAAGAAGTTTGAGGTGGAGACAGTGTGGACGCAGTATGGAGTGGAGAGGACTCCTGTCTTTCAATATTCTCAGCCTGTTGGAAGGCTGGAATAGTTGAGGTGGCTATCTCCGTTTGTACAACTAGTTCCTGTTGGGAGGAACCAGAGGGTCTGGGCTGACTCTGGGTGGACTCAGGTTGGAGTGAAGCAAGCTCCAATTGTGCTGAACCTTCTCCCAAAATAGGAGAGGCAGCAGGGGTGGCTTCCTTTACAACTGAACCCTGTTGAGAGGGAACAGAGGGCTGGTTGTTTGGGCTGGTTTCTTTTTGGTGAGTGATTTTCGTTGTTATTGGATGGATGAAGTGGGAGATTGTGGAGAGGTGATGGGATCTGTTTGGACAGGGTGTGAGACTGGGTCAGGAACAATTGGGTTGGCCTGTTCCATGATCTCAGGTGCCACAGAGGCACCAGCCACAAAGGCTTCAGGTTCAACAGATGAACCAGGGTGAGGAGTCTGCTCCCCCTCAGCCACAGAGGCTAAGGAAGCAGACTCAGACTGAGCTGTTTTGGCCTTCTTAGGGACAGGCCCAGCTTCAGTGGTTGCCATGGTCCTTTTAACAAGTTTGGACCTGGCTTTGGATTTTCCCTTGGGAGCAGCTTTGGGATCCACCCTCACAGCAGAGGGTCCTTCCACCAATCCTAACAGCCTCGTCATTGGTGTTGACAGAGGAGGCTCATTGGGTAGAACAGGAGTATAAAACACTCTAATCCCTATTACAGGGAATGCAGCAGTCTTAAGTAAAGGCTGAGAGGAATATAATTGCTCACCACAATGATGCTTGAAGATGAGGCTCAGAAACCTTGGATACCGAACAGCAGCTGGACGGTTTCTAGTTGTACCAGGTTCCTCAAATTCAGTAAAATCCATTTGGCCATGTCGATTGTTGTCCCATCCACCAGCTGTAGAACAATGGGGACTTCATCACAACTTAGTTGGTCGAATGAACCAACTTTACTTCCGAAGCACATCACCACCGAGGAAAATAGAAAACTGTAGGTTGGATACAAATCCTTCCTAAACAGTGTTGCTCAGATTTTGGGTTCTGCTACACCACAGAAATGTAGCAGATTGCCCATTTGATCATCTTCAGGTTGAGGCATGTCATATGGGTCAGCAGTTGGCAGTTGAAGAACCTCCCTGAGAAGATAAGTTGTGATCTCAATGGTCTGAGTCCCATTGAGAATAGTTCCCTTTATGACTTTGGTGTTGGGGTTGTAGGCACAAGTGTACCAAAACTTGTACACCATCTCCTGGTATAGGACTCCAGGAGTGGCAGTCATTGCATAGTTCAACGAATGAACCTGAAGAAACTCCACCATCTGTTCATAACCCTTCCCCACATAGTTTTTGGGAATGGTTAGGTTAGCAATGTAGTTGGTGGGTTTGATGGTCAGCATTGTGGTAACTGATGAGTGTTTAACAACATCATTACCAACAAATACTGGAACAAAGGGATTATTTCTTTGAGCCTTTTGTGAAGGTTTGGGTATTTTAAGAAGCAGAAGACACTTAGTCGATTTAGGGTTCTTGAAGATTTCTGGAAATAGTGAGGAAGACGAAGATGAAATAGTAGGGGGTATTTATAGGATTTGAATGTGAGTGGGTATGAGAGAGAAACATTTGGGCGATTGATTTGAAAGGAACGGTTGTCCATGTCAGACCGTTTGTCAGACTACTTGAGCCCTTTTTAATCACTAACACACGTAACCCACATTATCCGCAGTAATTAAGTTAAATAAAAACAAAAATTAAGTAACTTAATTGTGAAGAAAGGTAGTTAAAACTGTTGCTCTAAGCTGTTGGTCAAACCTGTGATGAGTAGGGTCATCACAGGCTGTTCATTCTTTAAGCTGTTCACTCTTCACACTGTACTTTCAACCTGTGTTCTAATTTAAGATCAGGTTGTGTTCAATAGCTGAACAGATTGCAAGACAATGTCTTGTAGAGCAGTGTGAAGGAGTGAGCAGGGTGGTGAATGGACCATCAGAACAGGCTAGACGTATAAACTGTTATTGTTCAGCCTGTTGTATGCTCAAGCTGTTCAGGTTTTTCAGAAAAATAGCTAAGTACAGAACATACATAGCCTGTTCTGCCTAAGCTGTTCTGAGAAAACTTGAGCAGTGTGAGACATACAAAGTCTTAGACCTTTGAGGACACTTAGTCACTCTTGTTTAACATGCCCAGCTTACTGACAAGGTAATTAAACCTGGTTTTATCAAGAGGTTTGGTGAAAATGTCTGCAAGCTGTTCATTAGTGGAAATAAAGCTTACCTCCACATTACCTTTCAGAATGTGAACCCTGATAAAGTGATGTCTGACCTCAATATGCTTTGTTCTTGAATGAAATACTGGATTGTTGGAAATGGCTATGGCACTTGTGTTATCACACACAATAGGAGTTTTCCTATATACAAGCCCATAGTCTTCAAGGTGATGCTGCAACCACAGAATCTGCCCACAGCAGCTTCCAGCAGCAATGTACTCAGCTTCAGTAGTAGAAGTAGACACTGAGTTCTGCTTCTTGCTACACCAACTTATCAACTTACCACTATGGAGTTGACATCCACCTGTAGTGCTTTTCCTATCTAGCCTGCAGCCTGCAAAGTCAGAATCTGAATAACCTGTTAGTTCAAGACTTGAGTCTTTGGGATACCAAAGAGCCATACCTGATGTGCCCTTCAGGTATCTGAAGATTCTTTTAACAGCAGCTAGATGAGATTCCTTTGGATCAGCTTGGAATCTAGCACACAAACAGGTACAAACATAATATCAGGTCTACTAGCCGTTAAATATAGCAAGCTCCCAATCATGCCTCTGTAAGCTGTTACTGAAACAGCTTTGCCACTGGCGTCAGCATCCAATTTTACATTAGTTGCCATTGGGGTTTTAATAGGAGAACTTTGATCAAATTTAAATTTTTTCAAGAGATCTAAAGTATACTTTCTTTGATTTAAAAAAATTCCAGTTGAGGTTTTTTTAACCTGTAATCCTAAAAAGAAAGTAAGTTCGCCCATCATACTCATTTCATATTTGGATTTCATGAGTAATGAAAAATTCTTGCATAACTGCTCATTAGTAGAACCAAATATTACGTCATCCACATAAATTTGAACAAGCATAATATCAGACTTCACCTTCTTTATGAACAGTGTGGTATCCACTTTACCTCTGGAATACCCATTGCTCATAAGGAATTCAGTAAGAGTGTCATACCAGGCTCTAGGGGCTTGTTTGAGACCATAGAGTGCTTTGTCCAACTTATAGACAAAGCCTGGATGTTGTTCATTTTCAAAACCTGGAGGTTGCTTGACATAAACTTCTTCTTGCAGCTTCCCATTCAAAAATGCACTCTTCACATCCATTTGAAATACCTTAATGCTCTTATGAGCAGCGTAGGCTAGATACAAACGAATTGCTTCTAGCCTGGCCACAGGAGCAAATGTCTCATCATAGTCAATTGCTTCCTCCTGTCTATAACCCTGAGCAACCAGTCTTGCCTTATTTCTAATGACATGACCTTGCTCGTCCATCTTATTCCTGAAAACCCATTTAGTGTCAATTATAGTTTTACCTTTAGGAGCAGGAACCAGCTTCCATACCTTGTTTCTCTCAAACTGACTGAGTTCTTCTTGCATGGCAGTTATCCAATTGGCATCTTTTAGTGCTTCATCCACCTTCTTTGGCTCCATTAGTGAAACAAAGCTAGAGAACATACAGAAGTTCCTAAGCTGTCCCACCTTGTTTGTACCCCTTTGTTGATGTCACCAATTATTTGATCATTGGGGTGACATCTGATCCACTTAAGATCATTCTTCAATGAGGATTCTCCTGAGTTATCAGCATCTTCAGCAGGTCTTGTTGAGTAGTTTTCAAGATTTTCAGACACACTGTTGTCTTGAGTGTGTTCACTTGTTGAACTTGACTGACCACTGTTGAACATATCAGCTGAGGAACCAGGAAAATCAGCATTGATAGGTTCAGGACATGCAGTTGTAATTAAGTCAGTACACTTATTCACACAGGGTGAATTGACATAATAATCATCATGCCCATCATGATTAACAGGTTCCACACTAGATGTAGTGGGAGCTTTTGAGTCCTCTTCATTGTTTGAATGCATGAGATCATCAAAGTTTAATTCTCCTGAAACTGATTCAGGAACAGCTTTGGTGGAGACATTCTTGGACTCTTCAAAGGTGACATTGATAGATTCATCTATCACCTTTCTTTTGTTGTTGTATACTCTGTAGGCTTTAGAGATAGCAGAGTAGCCAACAAACACACCTTCATCAGCCTTTGGTTCAAACTTTGCCAGTTGGTCCCTTTGATTCAGAATGAAGCAGGGACAGCCAAACACATGGAAGTAACTGACATTTGGCTTCCTCCCTTTGAGCAGCTCATAGGGAGTCTTGTTGAACCTTTTCACCACTAAGGATCTGTTTTGGGTGAAGCAGGCAGTGTTAACAGCTTCAGCCCAGAATGATGAAGGTAAACCAGATGCATACAGCATGGTTCTAGCATCTTCAATGAGAGTTCGGTTTCTCCTTTCAGCAACTCCATTTTGTTGTGGAGTTCTTACAGCTGAAAAGTTTTGAGTGATTCCTTTCTCTTCACAGAAGTCTTCAAGAGCACTGTTTCTGAATTCAGTAGCGTGATCACTTCTAAGCTGCTTCACTTGGGCAGAGTTCAGCATTTCCATCTTTTTCACAAATCCAATAGTTTCTCTAGCAGCCTCTCCTTTGCTCTTCAGGAAGATAACCCATGTGTACCTGGAGAACTCATCAACCATTACTAGAGTGTATCTTCTTCCTCCTAGACTTAGGACGTTGATAGGTCCAAACAAGTCCATGTGGATTAAGAAGAGAGGAGTATCAATAGAAAAATTATGTTTGGATTTAAAAGATGATTTTCTCTGCTTGCCTTTCTCACAAGCTGTGCAGAGTCTATCCTTAACAAAGGTCATAGAAGGCGAACCTGTCACCAACTCTTTCTTACAGAGTTTGTAGATGTTCTTGAAGTTCAGGTGTGACAGACTTTTGTGCCATAACCAGTTTAGGTCTGCATTTGTTCTTTTAGGAAAACAGATTTCAGTTGTGGGATCAGCAGATTGCATGTCCACAACATATACACCTTTCTTTCGTTTAGCACACAACACAACTTTGCCTTGGGGATCCAATATGTAACCCAGGTGCTCATCAAAGTTAACCTTGTAGCCAGCATCACACAGTTGACTTACGCTAACAAGGTTATGTTTCAGCCCAACAACATAGGCTACTCTTTTGAACACTGCAGCACCAGCTTTAAAAGTTCCATATCCCTCAGTGGATCCCTGTACATTGTCACCAAAGGTGACTCTTGGCCCTTTTTCAGGCCTGAGATCACTCAGCAGGTCCTTACAACCTATCATGTGCCCTGAGCAGCCACTGTCCAAGTACCAAACCTCGGATGGTTGTTTTTCCTGCAGAGTGACAAGAAGAACATTAGTCATTTTTAAGGGAACTCATCACAGAGATGAGTTCTCCTACTTCATTAACATTTGTTGATGGACTAGTGATATCAACACTAATATTCCCTATTTGAATAGTATCAGTTTGGATACCACTCTCATTGACTAAGATGTTTCCAACACTGTTTATGTTAGCAGTGAGGGAACCATCAGAGTTAGCAGGCCTCATGTCCTCAGATTCAAGACAGTTTTTGGCCAAATGTGTCTTCATTCCACATTTATAGCATTTTCTCCTTTTAGCATTTTTGGAAGAAGACCTTTCAGAAACACATTTTGAGTTATTTCTGTTGATTCTAATAGTAGGTTTAGCAAACTCATTACTATTTGATGAATCAACAGCTTGAGTGGAAAGTTCAATAGCCACAGCTTTGCCTGTCTCTTCTTTCCTCTTTTTAGGAGGGCAGATGTCAAAGATAGGAAGCTTAATTGGCTTTTGAACTTCCACTGGTTTAGTAAACCTATTCCCAACTCTCTCAGGCTGAACAATGGCTTTGCCTTTGCCCTTCCTGAGATGTGATTGATGCTGCCTATCAACATAATCATTATTTCTGGTTTTGAAAAACTTATTCTCATTTAAAACCAGTTTACCACAATGATTAGAAAACTTATTTGAAATCACAGCAGATTTGCCTTCAACATGAGACTTACCTTTGTTAATGGCAGACTGGTTACCTTTTGAAAACTTATTTTCAAAATGTTCAACATTAAAAGGATTAGTATGCCTTTTACCATCAGCTTTAGACCCAGAGCCTGTTTTGTCAACAGACTTTGTGTCCACAGCTGCAGTTTGGACATGTTTTCCTTTCTTTTGCTTGTGTGAATCAGCAGAGCACTTAGCAAGCTGATTTAATGGAGAACTTATTCCATCAGCAGCTTTTGAGCTAGGTTCACACGAGCTGTCAGTGTTTTGAGGCCTGACAAACCTGTTTGTTGAGATTAATTTACCATTCACTTTTTGAATAAAAGTGTTTGGAAGCTCACCAAGAGTGGACAAATCTTCTTTCAGATTATTAACCTCAACAATGGAAGCTGCTTTGTCAAGATCCCCTCCAAGATAGGCTTGGATTTGTGTCGGGATCTGCTGACTTATGCAGTGGCTGACTTTTTGTGCAGATTGGCACCAAGAGTCAACTATCTTTTGAAGCTTAGCATGTTTTATATCTGTTTCTCTCTTTTCTTCCAGTAAAATAGAGTTGATGTGTTTTAATTCATCAAGCTCAGTTTCCAACTTATGGCAACTGTCCAGTTTACTGGATTTTGTTTCAAGATCAGTTTTAAGCTTAGAGATTTCAGACAATAAAACAGTATGCTTCTCAACAGCAGCTTTCAGATCAACAAGCATATATTCAAACATTTTAACTTTTTCTTAAGAACTGTAATCCATAAAATTTTGTACCTTATACATCAATGTAGGGTTCCAGTTCTCCAAGCTGCTGAAAGCTTCAGCTTCAGCCAGATCCTATTTGAAGTTGCTTGTTGATGGGACATCAGTGTTGGCCATCAGACATTGATTGTCTTCTTCATCTGAAGATGAATCAGACTCCTCCCAGTCACAAGTCTCTGCCATGAGTCCCTTTTGTCGGTTGGAAACCACTGAGTTTTCCAACTTCGTCAGCTTAGCCATGGCCATAAGGTACTTAGCCCTATAGCCATCATCCCTGTTTATCTTGTGGGGTTTGGATGACTGACCAACGACTTTTGACACATTGTCAGCTGCTATATGGCAAGTTTTGCCACATTTGAAGCACTCAGCTTTGGTCTTGTCAAATGCTTTCTTTTTGACAGCATTTGAACTTCCCTGCAGCATGTTTCTTCCAAACCTTTTCTTGTTGAACCTTTTGAAAAGCATGGCTATCCTTTGCTCATCATCTAGTTCAGCAAGTTCTGCATTGTCTTCCTCATCAGACACTTCCTCCTTATCATCAGCCTGTTGATCAGGTTGAGTGAACACATCACCCATCTGACTAACAGTTTGTCTCACACTGGCCACAAAGGCTGCACCTTTCTTAGACATTTCCAAGGCATTTCTCTTTAGTTGCCTTGACTGCTCATCATTCAGTAAGGATCCATATAGGTTAACGAGATCCATACTTCTGATGGTACCTAAATTCCTTAAGATGGTAGAAAAATAATTCCATTCTTCAGGCAAGATGTCTAAGAATTTAATCACCAGAGTCAGGCTGTCCTTAGTGATCCCAACAGCTTTGAGATCATTAACAAGAGCAGTGAACCTGGTGTAGGTTTCTGTGAGAGTCTCCTTTGGTTTTGCAAAGAAGAGTTCATACTGTCTAACAAGATTGTTAATCCTGTTGTCCAGTGTGATTGTGGGTCCATCATAGACGGTACACAAAGTATCCCACATCTCCTTAGTAGTCTTCATCTTCTCAACCTGTTTGAACACATCATCAGGCAGAGAGATAACCAGGTTATTCCTGGCCTTTGGATCCAGAGCCACCAGTCTTTTGTCTTCATCAGACCTCTAAGCTTTAGCTTTCTCAAAGGTTTTGATTTCAGGAGCAGCTCCTTCAACCGCTGGAGTTATGGTTGTAACAGAGGTTGGCACATAGGGACCCTCCATTACAATCTATTGTAGTTGTACATCCAGATTCTCTAAGTAGAGCATCATTCTGCAATTCCAACCAGAGAAGTTCTGATTATTGAACTTTGGAGGTTTGCCCATTGAGCCATTGTCATAGTATGAGGAATTTGCAGCACTGATGTCCATGGAAACTTTGGGAGAATGAGAGATCTAGAATGACACACACTCTAAACTGCTCTGATACCAGTTGTAGGTCCCGAAAGATATCCCAAGTATATAGCCTTAAGCTGTAGAGGGGGGGGGGGTGAATACAGCTATTTAAAAACTACACACAATTTTCTCAATGTTTGTATGTATTATCAACAAATGTTAATTACAAACAAGCTTGAATGCGGAAAAGTTCAAGCTGAGATGACAGATACAACAGTATGTTTAACTAGTCTAAGACAGACTTAAACTAGTTACAATGAATACACTCACTAAGAATCACTCACTGTGTTTACAAGACTCAGAGGAACAGCTTGAACAAGAACAGCTTAGACACCAAGCACTGTTTTATTCAAGCAGACTTACATGCATGAAAGACACACTTGAATGCACGTTCACTCTTGGGTTCAGCACTTAGCTTTTTGGCTTAATCTTTCAATCCTTGGAAGTTTCTTTTTATACTTACTCAGAGGATCTAAGTGAAGCTTCTTCATTGGACGAAAGGAAAAAGGGAAAGTCGTGTTGAAAAGACCACATAAACTTTTCTGCACATTCTGAAAAGCGGACTTGTCTTCATGTGGGAAAAACTTTTGTCTTTTCACTTTGTCTACTGTTGCATTGGCTTTAACTAAATATGGAATGTCAACTTTGCGTCTTTCTTCCTTTGTTAAGGCCTATTTTGATATAAGAAAAAGGTCTGTCACCCTTTTCCAAATATCATTTTGTCTTCATGTAACAGAACAGCGTGGGCAGGCTGTGCAGTTCTGATTTTCACTTTGTCTTCAACTTTGTAGACTGATCTTTTAGTGAAAAACAATACATGAGGACTTGGAAACATATTTCAAAGAGTGTTTAGCCTGTTCACAAAGAACAGGTTCTGTTCACAAAGAACAGAACACTTGTAAACTGTCCAAGCTGCTCACCAGTGTAGGGCAACGTAGACAGTTTATGTCCAGCCTGTTCAGCAGACTGAACAGGTTAGACAAACTGTCTTTGTTGCAACGAATGCAACACATAGAACAGCTTTGGCTGATATTGCAAATCACTTAATAGGTTTCAATAAGGCATAAACAGGCCTTAAATTATACCTTTCAAGTGCATCAACAGGTTTGATTAAGAATCTCCCCCTCAGATGCAGAACAGGTTTGACTGAGGTCTTTTTGTGTCTAACATTATTTTATATTTATTTATTTTTATTCTTAATAAATAGGAATAAGGTCAAAAGTTACTAGGATGCATTTTTAGTTGAAGAAATAATATTGCGTGATGATTTGTTGCTTAGTGTGAGTGCTTTGCAAAGTTAAAAAAATTCCGTAAGTGAAAAAGTTGGATTTTATTCAAGAATTTTCAATTTTTTCAATTAAGTTCGAACATCAGCCAAGTTCGAAGATACATTCGAACTTGCTGCAAGTTCGAACTTAACCTAAGTTTGAAAGAGGTTGGATACAAATAGGTCAACAGTGCTTTATTCAATGCACCTACCTTCGAATTTATCCTCATGAACTTACCTCCTACGATCTTGAACTTACGCTCGAACTTGTCAAAATTCGAATCTAAACTGTTTCTCGAAGTTACTCTCATACTTAGGTGGTTTAAACCAACAAAAACTAAGTAAGTGTATGATTAGGACCTATTTAGTGGCTAAAATCGACAAATTTTGAGTTTTTGTGTCATTTAGAACTAGGTGCTTTAAATCACATGTTTTAAAAGAAAAAACATAAAATTAATGATTCATAAACTTGATTAGAACCTATTAGGACAAGTTTTTACTGTTAATTAAGTCAAATAA
Source organism: Centrapalus pauciflorus (assembly GCA_020465985.1). NCBI lineage: Eukaryota > Viridiplantae > Streptophyta > Magnoliopsida > Asterales > Asteraceae > Centrapalus > Centrapalus pauciflorus. The sequence continues at coordinate 10,401 of JAANYP010001272.1, forward strand.
GGTTAAAATCATGGTTTTGAAGTTGACATTGGCCGACTTTGAACATGTTCTTCAGGTTTGAACTTGTCAGGACTTCGAACTTGTTGAAATATCTATAAGTTCGAAGTCAGACATGTTTGAATAGGTTTCTCGAACTTATGTAAGTTCGAAGGTCAAAAGACTATTCGAACTTAATTAAGGTCGAATGTGTTATAGTCTCGAATTTAAGTAAGTTCGAAGGTGTTAAAATTCGAACTTAATCAACTTCGAATTTATACAAGTTCGAATATCATAAATTTTTGAAAATTAATTTCTAACAGTTTAAGTGTAAATTGTTTGCAGATATGCGGGATAAAGCTTTCTTCAATAAGCACACTATGGTAATGGCAGTGGATCTTCAGCTGCCAGAAGCTCAGCCCTACCGGCAAATGATTGAGCTTTTGTCACAATCTAGAGTGGCATATACCTTGACGCACAATCAGCCAATCATACTTCCATAAAGTTTTGGCAATCATTGCAAGTCGATTGCACCATTACACCTACAGTTCTACGAACAAGGGTAGGTGGCCGTCCGATCGCATTTTCTGTTGATCATCTACGCTCAATTTTGCAACTGGGGACAGTTGATCAAGAAGCTGGCCTAATTGACTTTCCGGCTCCCATAAGGCAGGCTGCCTTCCTCAGAATGGGTTATGCTCAAGATATAACCAAGGCTTCGTATGTTAAAAGCGGCACATTGGCCAGTGGATATATCTGGTTGATGTGATCATGGTTTGTTTTGCTCCCACGAAAGCCGGTTTCGACACAATGGTGTCCAAACTCCAATCAGCGATGATTTCCCTCGTCTACAATAAGAAGTTTAGCTTTTCAGATATGTTCTTTGGGGAGTTTGTCCATCAAATCTCTGCTCCCAGCCGGGATAGATTTCTCATGTATCCGCGCTTTATCATGATGATAATAAGGCATGTTCTGCCGGACTTACCGATGCTGCCAGAGCAAACTGGAGTAGTCATCATTGATAAAAGAATATTTGCTGACTGCCAATCTCACAATGCGCGAAGGGCAGAGCAAGTAAGGCCACAAGTGGCTCCGCTTTTTGGTGCTGTTATAGATCCAGATTTCATTGCTCCCGAAGGCGATGATTGGATAGGTGATGCACCTCAGCAACAACCTCAACCGCAACAACCTCCACCACAACAAGCACCGGCTCAGCGAACTCTGGCTGTTAGGTCAACTCAACATTCAAGATCAACTACAGAGGCAGCTGGGCCATCAACATCGGCACCACAGCCTGATTAGAGGGAACAAACCTTGAAGGAAATTTTTTTAGCAAGGAACAGCAGCACAAGAAAATATAGCAGAACAGCTAGTTCAAGAGATTTTGGAGCCGCCAACCGACATGGATGACATTTTTAAGGACATTGATGAATATCAGCCACCGGTTCCTGCATCTGAAGGAACATAGAGCCGCTAAGAAGCGATAGAAGGTCTTGTCGAGACAACTTCTGAATCTGAATCAAACTCTAGTCCAGACGAGGAGGAAGCTGAAGCTGTTAATCCGACAATTTCTTTTGAAAGATATGGCTCCAGAGTTGTTGTGAGCAAAAGCAAGACGACTCCTCCTGCACTCCATGATGAAGATGAAGGAGATGCGGACTTTATCTTAGAAGAAGAGGCAGCGATTGCCACACAACAGAGGGCGAAGCGTCAACGCATTCGTCAGGGAGCTCCATCTACCCCTACTGCCATTGCAGCTGCTGCAACCACCACTCCATCAACATCAACTGCATCAACTTCTGTTCCATCAACTAAAAATCAGTGATTCACAGAATTGAAAGGCAAGGTAGACTTCCAAGCAATCCAAGTATTCAGCTCTCGCAAGCTGTAAACGAGTTGCAACAACATAACTCCAGACTGGAGCAGCAGAATGCTCAGTTACAAACAAAAGTGGCTGCTTAACAAGAAGCAATGTCAGCTCAGCAGTCTCAAATTCTGACTCTTCTGACCCTAGTCGAGCAAATATTGAAAGATCTAAAAGCTCAGGGGAGATTAGTTGTAAGGGTGATGAGTTGAGAAGAGTTCAAAGAGAAAGTAATGATGAAGGAGGTGACCAAATACACAAAAAGACAGTGAGCTAGTAGATCTTCCACAAGAGACTGCTCAGCAAGCTGAACTTCCGGGGGAGCCTGAATCATCTGGAACAGGAAGGACAGGAGATCAAGAGAAAGGCAAGGCTCCAGAAGCCTTAGAGTCCATTGAGCAAGAAATGATTGAAGCCTTAACAGGAATAGATGATGATGAAAATGTGATGTTTGATTTTGAAGATGAGTTAGAAGATCTTGAAGAAGGGGAATTCGTTCTAGAAGACATTACATACTGGAAGTCAGATGAGGAAGTATTAGTCGATGAGGAAGATGATGCTGATGAGATCGTTATTCAGCAACAACCTATCACTGAGACATATACGATGGCAAAACAGAATATGATTGACATTGAAGCGTTTAAAGCTGCTTTAAATGTTGAATCAGAGTTTGAAGGGCCTGATAGGGAGCTCACAGCTGAAGAAAAGAAAAAATTGTGGTTCAGAACAGAGAAGAAGGTTGTGTCATTAAAAGAGAAGATGAAAGTGCGTAGTTCTGGAAAGCTATCGGGGAGCATACTTAGCTGGTTCTTTGATCGAGAACTGCAAATTTTTATTATTAAGAGAAAGGATGACCTACAATAAGGAGAAGATTGAAGGACTTCAATTACTTACCTAAAGTTGAGATAAAGGCCTTAGCGAGCTCGTCAACATCGGAGACGATCCCTACGCTGAATTGATTGCCAAGATTATTAGAAGTGAAGGGAAGTCTAAGAAGTTTGAAAGGCTAAATCCAAGAATAGGCAAGAGAGTAATGGACCATACAAGAATGGATCCTTTATCTGGGAAGCCATGGATGAAGATGTATTACAAGCCAGTTAGATGCTTAAAAAAAGTGCCTCTAACGCCAATGCCTCAAGATGTCTTAGGAAAACTCAACTGGTGGTATGTTGACAGTGAGACATGTGAAGCAGTGATGGAAGATGTGGACGAGAAAGTAATTTTGAAGGTGTACCATCCCTTGCACCTAGTCAACTTGTCAAAGGATGATCTGCTCAAGCTTCATGATCAAGAAATCTCGTTTGACGAGCAAATGGAGCATGAAGGCAGAAAATATCAGAAAGTTGTAAAGGTTTGTGTAAAACAGGGATTGTTTGCAGGTAGTATTTTGAATAACCCTAGTTCTATAGATTAATTGTATAGCTAACTAGAAGCTATTATCAAGGGGGAGTCTGTTAGTGCACCATGGGTGACGATAGCAGTCTAAGTATAGATAGTCTTTTGTAATAGATCTGGCTTTCCAAATACAAGTTATATATGTTTGATCTTGTTTGTGTGTGATGTTTACATTTGCATGATAAGTTCAAGGATAAGTTCAAAGATAAGTTCTAGAACAAGTTCAAAGATAAGTTCAAGAACAAGTTAAAAGATAAGTTCAAGAATAAGTTCAAAGGCTAGGGTTTGAACTTAGTGAAGCTAAGTTCGAATAGTGTTGGACAAGTTCGTGGGCTTGGTCCTAAACGAACGTGTGTAACTTAAGTTCGAACTTAATCTTTATAATTAAGAGTTAATCTGTTTGAATTAACAACTTTGGCAGAAATTAACATTCAGAGCTCGTATCAGTGCATGTATGAACTTGTGAGACTTCAGAGAGTCGTTTTGGAGAAATACACGTGTTGGGTCGTTCGTCGTATTGGCTATCATTGTGTTCGTCTCCGGTTTCCTTGTATGATCGATCCGTTAAACCGCTAACGAGGATTCCGCACTCGTTGGACGACATCGCGTCAAGATCAAATCTGTGCTTTAGGTAAACTTACATTGGGTGGTGTATTAGATTTGCCCACCTCATGGTCCATTTCCATATACTTATGTAAACTCGACATTCTTTTAAAACTTTTTGTTACGAATTTAAACAATTTAATTTTAAAAATAAATTTAAAACCAATCTTACGAACTTAAATAAGATTGTATAATTTTAATTTTAAATTCCTTTTGTAAATTTAATTCGAATTTTTGTTAAGTTCGAAATCAACAACTTCGAAAGCTTGTAAGTTCGAGAAACCCTAAATTGTCTGACAAATTCGAACCAAGTCAAGTTCGAAAAGAAACTCTGACAAATTCAAACCACCTTAAATTCGAAATCAAACTAAGTTCGAGGTCTAGCAAATTCGAATTTTCAAACAACTTCGAATTCTCTGACAAGTTCGAAGCCCAATTAAATTCGGAAAAACCCTAGATCATGTTGGAGCGGAGCGTAATCTGACAACTTCGAAGAACCCAAATACACCCGTTAAGTTCGAGCACCGCAAGTTCGAGAAACGGCTAAAAATTTGATTTTTTTCAAGATTTCAGATTAAACCAATGTCTATAACATTAAAAAACTGATTTTGACTGAAAAGATGAACTAATATGAAGTTTTTCCCGTAACCTTGCTTGCAGAACTCTGAAAACGTCAAAAATGCGTAATTTATCCGGTAAAAACGTCAAGAAACCTAAGAATGTTCGTCGAAACGCGAAGAACACGAAGAACAGTCGTTATGGCTCTGATACCACTTGTAAGGTCTCCTCTGTCACGGATCTGATCTTGACGTGATGTCATCCAATGAGTGCGGAATCCTCGTGTGTGGTTTAACGGATCGATCACACACGGAAACCGGAGACTAACACAATGATAGCCGATACAACGAACGACCCGACAGTGTATATTTCTCCTAAACACACGCAAAAACCGGTTCTAGCTAGACGTGCAATAATACGAGCTCTGAATTCTAATTTCGCAAAAGTCCCTAAATAAAACGGATCAACACAAATTATAGTGATTAGGTTCGAACTTAACAGATTAAGTTCGTTTAGGCCCAAGCCCACGAACTTGTCTAATACCCTACGAACTTAGCATCACTAAGTTCGTCTGGGTGTGGATAAGTTCGAACCCTAGCCTTTGAACTTATTCTAGAAATTATCTTTGAACTTATCATGCAAATGTAGACATTATACACAATCATGATCAAACATATGTGACTTGTATTAATAAATCCTGATCTACTACAAATGACTATCTATTACATCTCTAGTCTGCTATCGTCACACATGGTGTACCAACAAAGGAGGAGGAGCTGTGGTGTCCTGATCCTTAACCACCACCCTAACTTTGGGAGTTGGGATATCTTCAATGATCGGTTCCTTGAAAGTCACTTTCTTAGAACCTTCCTTCTTCTTAGGATCCACTATCTCTTCATAGACAACCTCAGTGTCGGTGTCTTCTTCTTCTTCTTGTTTTTTTGGCATTTCGATCTTATTATCTACTTTTCTAACACTTCTCAGGGTAGTCACCTTGGATCCTTCATTAATCTCATGCATTTTCTCTTTGTCGTGTGCGTGTGAAGCATTTAGAACGGTGTTACTCGGAAGCTTTCCCTCCTCTTTTCTTGTAAGCGATTCGGCTATCTGACCCATTTGGCGACTCAGCATCTCGTTAAAAGCCGATTGTTGCTTCATGAATTCTGCGAACTCTGAATATTGTGAAGAATTCGTATTTGTATCCACATGAAAGTGAGGTTGATCACGTTGGTTCAGATTATAATATTGCTCATCCTCGGCAGCAGAAGTTGAACCATACTGGTATTCACTTCCTGGTGGTTCATACATTGGTTTAGTCTGATGATCGGTATGATGATCATTTTCCATCGACATATTGGATTATTTCTCCATCCCGAATTATATGTTTCCGAAAATGGGTTATCCCTCCCGATTAGCTTTAAGACCATATACTTCATTAGTATATTCCTTAGTAAGTTGCACTTGAGTGATTCAGTAATTCCCAGGCATTATCATCTTCTTTAGCTAAGCATGTGCCACCAGTAGCGGCGGTGATCATGTTTCGGCTTTCTTTACTCACACCATCAAAGAAAGTGTTGACGAGCATGCATTTTGGAACTTCATGGTGCTGACAAGCTGTGAGCAACTCATTCAACCGATCAAATGCCTCGTAAAATTGTTCACCAGGTTTTTGTTTGAAACCGGTGATCTCTTCACATTTCTCAGTGGTTTTATGAATGGGATAGTATTCGTTGAGAAATTCTCTTTTCATTTGATCTCGTGTCGTGATGCTATTGGTGGGTAGCGACACAAACCAATTTTTGGCTTTTTCTTTTAGGGAAAAAGGGATAGTCGAAGTTTTAATCCATCGGTGGTTATACCTCGAACATGATTAGCTTTGCAGCTAGCCGTAAATTTAGCTAAATACTCATTGGGTTCGTCACCAGGCATTCCTCTAAATATGGGAAGAATTTTGAATAATTGAGGTCGAACTTTGGGTTCGTTCTCGTTTTCTGGATATCGAATAGGAGAGTGGTCGGGCACATCACCAGGGCGATAATGTGACTCGACAATCCTTCTCATTTGTTCACCCATTCTAGCGACTATACGCTCAGGTTCTTCTTGTTCACGATTTCTTGGCGAAATCAAAATCTCCAAAGTGGGAATTTCTTCCTCTTGTTCGTTATCGTCCTCCGCGTGTGTACGTTGATCGCTTGAATTCTCCGTGATTAATGTTTGTTGTTTTTGTATACTAACAATCTTTCGATTAGATTTTAGCTACTTTTTCGATTTCAGGTTCGAATTGTAATGGCAATCCTTTGGCCGATTGACGTGTGTGCATAAACTATTAAAAACTTAAAGTAAATTACTTAATTAAACTAATTATATTTTTGTTGGTAAAGTAGAGGACTACAATTACCTTTTCGAATTTTTTTAATTTTTATGTGATTTTTAATAATAATAATAATTAAAGACTAAAAATAATTAAACTCAAGTACTTAAAACTTAAAATAAGGTCAAAACTAACTTCTAGCCATAACTAACATTACCACTCCCCGGAAACGGTGCCAAAATCTGACGAGCCGTCGTTGTGGTCCGTAGAAATAATCCTAAATCTAACTATTTAGCTCAGAGAAGTAAGGGTCGAATCCGCAGGGAGTGCGTATCTAATTAGGGTTAATTAGCT
>JAANYP010001272.1:21866-94366 GCA_020465985.1 Centrapalus pauciflorus
GATGTTGGCCCTGTCCTGTGCCTCTTGTGCAGAGACATCAGTAGTGCCAGTCACAAAGCCCATATGAACAGTCTCAGAAGAGATGTTCACCTCCTGATTGAGGTTGGGAGTGTCCTCAATTGGTTCCCTTTGGATATTCTGTGCAGAAGGATCCTCCTGCACAGGGATATATGGCTCTTGTCTAAGGGAGGAGGAGGAAGGAGCTCCTCGTCCCTTTTTCCTTTTATATAAGTATTGTAGTGGGCGTGTGGGCTGTACAAAAGGATCAGTGGGAATATCTGTATCATGAGGAGTGGGTTGGGGTCCTGGGGTTGAAGCAGTAATGTTAGGCTGTGTCTGCTCAGGCCCCTCTCCTCTGTTTCTTGTGATGATGTTCATCATTGCAGAGGGCAATGGAGCATCAATGCTAACAAAATTGGCACTTGGCGTTATCAGCCTTTTGATTGAAGATAGTGAGTGCCTATGGGAAACATATATCCTCTTATGTAAATTTGAAGCAGTGCAGGTGTGTGCAATTATTTTTGCCAAAAATCGAGGATACATCAAAAATTTCCCATGCTTCAAGGAATGATGCCTTAACATTCCTTGAAAGATCATATTTGAAAAATTGAACTGTTGGCCAGTAGAAAAGCACACTAAGGCAGTGGCAATATTTGAAGAAAATTCGGACCAACCAGTTCTTTTGGGGCTTAAACATTGCTGAATAATATGCCCAAGGTATTTCCATTTAGGAGAAAAGTGTGCTTTCAAGAAAGTAAAAGAATCAGCAGGGCCCCTATATCCGATATTTTGAAGACCAAAGTGTAAAGCAGTAAGAGATAGGTCTTTTATACCTGTGGCATCTTGAAGATGCAGATGATGTCTGATGGACTCCTCGGTGATATTGATGGTAGTACCATCGATTTTGGAAGTCAGGGTAGGCACTCCATTGATGGTTTGAACATAGGCATGATTCCAGAATTGCTCAATATGAGATATGTATATAGTGGGGTGGATATTGAGGGCATAGTGGATATGGGAGTGCCTGAGGAAGTCCATCATCTCATGGAACGGTTCAAGGTCAGTGTGTTTCAGGGTGTATGGGAGGCAGTTGTGTTCTTTTACGAACTCCATTGATCAAGAAACGACGGTTTAGGGTTTAGGGTTTGAAGAGAATGTGTGTATCGTTCAGAGAGAAAGCAGAAGGCCGTGGAAGAAGAATATGTAACTGGTAGTTACAACTGAACGAAACTGGGACCTTTAAAGGTTTCGAAAAGGTTAGGTCCCGCGCACACATTTGAAAAATTACCTAAATACCCTGCACACTTTGACAGATCAAGTGAAAATAACTAGCAGTCCGAGAAAATGAACTAGCAGCATGAGAAAAGACTCATGCTGTTAGTGTAAAATTGTGCAGATTTTCAATGGAACAGTGTCTCCCCCTTAAATTAGCATATTGAGTTGATAATAATAAAAATCAATTAATCCATGTTTACCATACCAATGTTTGATATTAGGAAAGTGAACCTTCCTACATCAAAAGGTTTTGTAAATAGATAAGCTAGCTGATCATCAGTATGTATTTTGGTAACTTGGATTAACTTCTTTTCATTACAATCTCTGATGAAGTGAAATCTGATTTCTATATGCTTGTTTTTTGGGAATTTCACTGGGTTTTTCACAATGCTAATGGCACTTGAATTGTCAATATAAATAGGAGTGGATAAGAAATTCATACCATAGTCTCTTAGCTGATTTTGAATCCACATTACCTGGGAGCAGCAGCTTGCAGCTGCTACGTATTCTGCTTCAGTGGATGATGTGAAGACAGTTGTTTGTTTCTTGCATTGCCAAGAGACCAGTCTTGCTCCTAAGTATTGACATCCACCAGTTGTGGATTTTCTGTCAATGTTGCAACCACCATAGTCACTGTCAGAATATGCAGTTAGTTCAAAAGGAGAGTCTTTGGGATACCAGAGGCCTAAATGTGGTTGGCCTTTAAGGTATCTGAAAATTCTCTTAACAGCAACCAAGTGAGAATCCATTGGTGAACATTGAAACCTGGCACACACACAGACAGCAAACATTATATCAGGTCTAGAAGATGTTAGATACATGAGAGATCCTATAAGGGATCTGTATAGATGAATGTCCACATCTATGCCGTCTTTGTCTGTATGAAGCTGTTTATGAGGATCCATTGGAGTGCTTGCAACCTTTGTGTCTTGATATCCAAACTTTTCCAGTATGTCTTTGACATACTTTGATTGACTTATGAATAGACCAGTAGGCTTCTGTTTGACCTGCAGCCCTAGAAAGAATGTGAGTTCCCCCATTGAACTCATTTGAAACTTTTTGTGCATTAGGGCCTCAAAATCTTTGCACAACTTATCATTAGTTGAGCCAAAAATGATGTCATCAACATAGATCTGGACAAGAAGAATCTCAGCTTTTATGGATTTAGTGAAAAGTGTTTTGTCCAGAGTGCCTCTCTTGAATCCATTCTGTAGAAGATATGATGACAGTGTGTCATACCATGCTCTGGGGGCTTGGTGAAGACCATAGAGAGCTTTGTCTAGCTTGTACACCCTGTCTGGATACTTGTAGTCTTCAAAACCAGGAGGTTGACACACATACACTTCCTCTTCAATTGTCCCATACAGGAAAGCAGACTTAACATCCATTTGATACACTTTAAATCCTTTGAAACTTGCATATGCTAGAAATAGTCTGATGGCTTCAATTCTTGCTACTGGAGCAAAGACATCATCATAATCTATTCCTTCTTCTTGAGTGTACCCTTGTGCTACTAGTCTTGCTTTGTTCTTGATGACTATCCCTCTCTCATCCTTCTTGTTTCTGAACACCCATCTTGTACCTATTGCTCTCTTACCTTTAGGAAGATCCACCAGAGTCCATACATTCTGAATTTTAAACTGTAAAAGCTCTTCTTGCATAGCTTCAATCCAGGATGAATCTTTTAGTGCTTCTGATGCCTTTTTAGGTTCTAGTTGAGACATGAAGCAGGCATGTTCAAAAGCAGCTAGGCTGAATTCTGGAACTGCTTGTTCAGCAGCAGCAGTCTCATTGTGGACCATCTTCCTTGTTTGAACAGGAGTGCTTGGATCACCCAGTATTTGATTGAGAGGGTGATACTTATGAACTCTTAGTGTGGGCTCTCTCTCTGTTTGGAAGGATGTTCCAAGGTTTGTGTCATCTCCATCAGAACCAGTGAATGGTTCAGTTTCTGGAACAGTTTGAGTTTCTAGGCTAACAGCTTGAGAAGCTGTTGGGACTGCTAGCCTAGAAACTGGAGTTGTTTCCTTTTGTGTTTGAGCTGTGCTGTCAGGACTTGGAAATGGCACTTCAGTGTCTGGATTTGCATCATGTTGAGTGCTCAGGACCCCTGGAGGATCACATGACAGAAGTGGTAGAGTGGTGAAGTCATCCCAACTTGTTGGATCTGCAGCAGTCTGAAACTTTGTGCCAACAGCATGGGAAATTGTATTGGCAGCATGAGAATGTGTGTTAGCAGCTTCAACCCTGTATGCATCAGCTTCTGCAGTAAACTCAGCAAAGCTCAGAGAATTTGTTAGAGAATCTAAATCAAATAACCAATCAGGACCAGTGCCTTTGATGTTAGCAGTATTTTCATTAAATTCAACATTGGCACTTTCTTCAATTGTTTTAGACACTCTGTTGTATACTCTATAGGCTTTGCTTTGAATTGAGTATCCTACAAAAAAATCCTTCTTCAGCCTTACTCTCAAACTTCCCTAAGTGAGTCTTAGTGTGAAGAATAGTACATGGGCATCCAAAAGGCTTGAAGAAAGCTATTAGGGGACTTCTGTTGTGGAATAGCTCATAGGGAGTTTTTCCTTGTGATTGAACTACTTGAACCCTATTTAGAACATAACAGGCTGTATTAACAGCTTCTGCCCAGAAAGTCATAGGCAGATTAGAATCAGCTAACATTGTTCTAGCAGCCTCAATTAATGTTCTATTCTTTCTTTCAGCTACACCATTTTGCTGTGGTGTTCTTGGTGCACTATATTGTCTAGCAATACCTTTGGACTCACAGAAACTGTTTAGAATTTGATTTTTAAATTCAGTTCCATTGTCTGATCTTATCACCTTAACTTTGGAATTGGATTGGTTTTCTATCTTAAGGATAAAAGACTTAACAAGCTCAGCAGTTTCATCTTTGGACCTAAGAAAGTAAACCCAAGTAAATCTGGTGAAATCATCAACAATGACTAAACAGTATGCCCTTTTATTCAAACTCAAAACAGATGTTGGACCAAATAGATCCATATGTAACAGCTGAAGAACAGATGAGATTGAATTTACTTCTTTGGCCTTATGAGAAGTTTTATGTTGCTTACCTTTAAGGCATGCTACACAATGATCATCACAAATGAACTCCTTTTGTGGTAAACCTCTTACCAGATTTTTTTTAACCAAATCATTCATGGACTTGAAGTTCATGTGACACATCCTTCTATGCCAAAGAGCAGACTCATTTGATGATGCTTTGGATATTAAACAGCTTAAAGTATTTGATTTAGTCAAAAGAGTTGTGTCTAGGCAGTAAACATTGTCCTTTCTTGGTGTTCTAAGTAAAACAAGATTTTCAGGAATTTTGAAATCCTTTGAAAGAACAATGCACTCAGAATCTGTGAACAGAACAATGTTTTGTTTGTCACAGATTTGAGAGACACTCAATAAATTGTACTTAAGCTGTTCAACATACAAAACATCATGGAATGTCATGTTGCCTGCATTTACAGTACCTTTACCTGTAACCTTACCTCCTTTTGAGTTGCCTCCAAATGCAACAAAACCTCCATCAAATCCTTTGAAATTTGACAAGTATTCAGAATTGCCTGTCATGTGCCTAGAGCATCCACTGTCCAGATGCCATCTTGTCCTATGAGGAGACCTGTGGTTGCCCTGCACAAATAACAGCTTAGTTAGTAGTGGAGTAAACCCAAACCAAATTGGTTTTGGGTTGGCCTTGTACATTGACATAACTAAAAACTGTTTTTGACTTCTTGTATTTGGTGAGATCTACTGATGGAGTCGTTGGAGAGTATTTAGTGATGATATGAGGTATCCAATTATTTTGATCATCTTTTCTTCTGACAGTCTCAGATGATTCACTAGCAGCTCCAGTTTGGTGCCCAGCAGCTTGAGCTGTGTTAGTAGTGCTAACAGTTTCACTTTTTGCACTACCAGCATCAGATTTTGACTTAGCAGTCTGATCTTTTGCATTAGCAGTTTGAGCAACAAATTTGTCCTTGACACACCATATTTGTTTAAAACTTGATTTAGGCTTTGCCAAAACTTGTTTTTGATGTGTGGACTGTTTTTTATTAACTTTTGAGAATCTGTGATCAACTGCTCTCTTTGGAGCTGCTGTGGAAGGTTTCACTTTTGAGGGCTTTGCCTGTTTAGGATTTGATTTTGTGTGATGCACAGGCTGTTTTGCAACAGCTGGTTTGTAAAAACAATCCTTAGCTAAGTGATTCTTCCTTCCACATTGATAGCATCTTTTGACAGTTTGAATTGGAACACCAGACTTTTCTGTCAATTTCTGGTTCTTGTTTCTCTGGTTTCCTCTTACCTGCTGTTGTTTAGGAAACTTTTGAACACCATGCTTTTGGCATGTGCAGATAGAAACAGTTTTACCTCTTTTAGTTCCTTTTGATGAAGATGCAGTGTTACAGTTAGAATGTACAGAAACTTGTGGAGTAGCATTGCATACACTCATCTTCTCTTTTCCTTTCTTACTGGGAACTTGGACTTCTATGGGTGCACTCTTTGTGTCACAGTCTCTATTTTGACTCTTATCTTCCTTTGGTTCAGGACTGCTATCAAGGATAGGATCTACAATAGTCATAGACTCATCTAGTGGTTCATTGACAAGTCTATCAGCAACTTCACTCATTGGATGAATGTACTTGTTATTATATGGAGGTGGAGTAGCTCTGTATCCTATTCCTTCTTTGGGATTGACCTGAGATTTGACTCTATCTTTGAATTGAACTTCCATTAGGTGTTCTAGCTTTTGATTTGCTAACTTGAAGTTACCTAAATCTATGTTAACAGATTTCAGTTTCTCATTAGCCTCTAACACCTTCTGTTCAGTTTCTTCTACCTTTTTATTCAGAGATTCTATTTTCTTATTGAGTTCCTTTTTCTCCCATTCATGATAGTTTCTATCATACCCCATTTGAATCTCATTATCCTTATAATCATTGATCTGTTTTTCCAGATCTTCTATGGCTTGCATATATTCATATCTCCTTTCTTCCATCTTAGCTAGAGTTTTGCACATGCTCTCATTATGATCTCTGTACTTTTTAACCATATTTTTGCATGATTGAGAGCAGAGTTTAGAATTTACCTCAGATGGTAGTTCAGTTGAGGAGACATTTGAGGTTTCTGCCATCAGTGCTTGATTTTGGAATTCTTCCTCTGTCTGATCACTCCAGTCAAACACATTGTCTTCTTGAGAGACAAGTGCTGTTGATGAGGAAGCTTGGATGGGCTGTGAAGTCCTTGATGGTTGTTGACCTTGAGATCTACATTCTCTGGCAAAGTGACCAAGCTTATGGCATTTATAGCATTCCACTTTTGATTTATCAAAAGATGGTTTGCCATCTGTTTTGGCTTGAAAGTTGGTCCTTCCAGTTCTTTTCAGGAATCTTTTGGCTCTCATGGTCAGCATTGCATGTTGCCACTTTAAATCCATCTCTTCAAGATCATCAGGATGGATTTGTTCCAAGTCTTCAACATTTAGAGCAAATAATCCATCATTGGCAACAAAAGCTTCATAATGAGTTTCAGCAGAATTGCCATCACCACCTGAAAAAGAATCACAGTTATTAGATTTTTCAGAGGACAAAAGAGCAGTGTTGTGATTATAAGAAAAGGATTTCTTTTTAGCATCAATTTCAGTCTCAAACACTCTTAGACTGTTGTATAGATCATCCAATTCTATCTCATCAAGTGTGTCTTTTGTTCTCCACTGTGCAGCATAGACTGTCCATTCTTCTCCAAGAGATCTGAGAAACTTTCTGTTGACCTCATCTTGATCCAGATTGACCCTTGCACTTTCCAGTTCACTTATCAGTTTGTTGAACCTGTCAAAGATTTGAGTGAGGTTTTCATTCTTGCCACCAGAAAAGTTTTCATACTGCTGTTTCAAGAGGTCCTTTTGATTTCTCTTGGTACTTGCATTACCAGCAAACCTCTTCTCTAAGGCATTCCAAAGAGAGTGAGCAGTATAAAACTTTTTAAACTGATGTTGATAAGCATTAGGAATGGCTATTTGTAATAATGTGAGTGCTTTCACTTCATTCATTCTAGCCTTCCTTTCAAGTTCAGTTTTTGGAGGAGTTTTTACTGGTTTTCCCTCAGCATCAAGTTCTGGATCAACTGCAGGAGGAAATTCAACAGCTTCCCATATGGCATAATCAATGAATTGAATATGCTGTTGAATCCTGAGTTTCCACATCTCAAACTCAGTGGGCTTGAGCATAGGCACTTTGAGTCCTTGCCCAGATCCAGTGCTGCTATTTTCAAATTCCATTGAAAAAGATTAAAAATTTGAAAGAAAGTTTTCGACTTTGAAAAACAAAGAACAACCTGGCTCTGATACCACTTGTCAGGATCTAAAACTTATGAAAATTATGAATAACCAAGATTAACTGATTTGAATTTATCAGAGTATAAATCAATAATCTTGCTTTGAATCAAAGTTTAATTAAGAAGTTTGCGGAATAACACTTAATTATTTTGACAAAAACTTTCAGAATCAATAATAGCATAAAACATAAGAAGTAATCAAGACTATTTGTATTGCTGAATTCAATGATTACAATCACCTCTAATCTGTTTTGATTAGACGAAGAACACAAACTGTTCTTAGGGTTTTACAACCTTAGAGGCTTAAGAAAACTTGAACAATAAAGCAATTACAGACTCAAAATATGCAGAAAACTCTTATTCTATGCATATTTCTTCTATACAATCTTCTGTCTATTTATATTGCTTTATGGACGTGTTTCCTTGAAGGACTATGACTTTTCTGATAGTAGATATGCTGGAATCTTCTTGTAGATATCTTCCCTGAAAATCAGCACATTCTGTTTATGAAACTGTTGAGCAGCTTGAATGACTTGGCAGCATGAACTGAGCAGCTTGAGTTATTTTGCTCTGGCAGGTCGAGTTTCTTCAACTAGCAGCATGAACTTTGTACTTACACAGAAATTCTACTAACAGTCTGAGAAGTCTAAACTAACAGCTTGAGTATACTTAAACTATTTCCCAACAAACAACAAAAAAAATGTCTTAAATACAATTTTAGGCTTAAGAAACAGCTTAAACAAAAATAATCGGCTAAACAAAGAATAAACTAAATGATAAAAAATAAATGACCTGTTTAACTTGCATAAAAAATCTTTTTGTGTTTTTCGCTTAAAAATTGAAGTACAGAAAAATTAAAAGGAACAAAAATAGAAATCTTTTTGTAACTTTTTCAGGTTTTTCAAATTAGAGCTAAAATGAAAAATTAAATAAAGTATTTTTGTTGTTTTCAGGTGGCATAAATCAAGACAAAAACAGATAGAATAAATTGGAAATATAAACCCCCTTTCTTCCCCATAAGTGTGCATTCTTAAAAATGCTTCTAAGAGTTTTGAATACTTGTAGTGAAAGAAATACTCCCCCTGAAATAAACAATTATCCTTTTTGAATAAAAACCAAGAACCCCGGTAGAATTAAGAAAGCCCGACAAACCTGGATAATTTTCGCTTCCCACTCAAAATAAACATTGCACATAGTAGTTGTCAGGTACACCATCATTATAAACGTACAGAGATAAACGAACACATAAAATAATTTTGTGACACTCCCTTTGAATTGAAATAACAAATATTATCTCTATAAAGGAATTTCTAGCAATTCTGATAATTACTTGAAACAGAATTATTTAAGAAATATATGAAATTCAACCAGAGAGAGGATTTAACATGCCAATCTGAGAAACTAATAACCGAAAACGAGGTTTGTCTAAAGCCTTAGAGAATATATCAGCAAGTTGAAATTCCGTGCCTGCAAAGTACAGAAAATAATTTTGTGACACTCAATTTGAATTGAAATAACAGATATCTTCTAAATAAAGGAATTTCTGGCAATTCTGATAATTACTTAAAACAGAATTAAATTAAGAAAAATCAGAAATTCAACCAGAGGGAGGATTTAACATGCCAATCTGAGATACTAAGAACCAAAAACGAGGTTCGTCAAGAGCCTTAGAGAATATATCAGCAAGTTGAAAATTCGTGCCTACAAAATACAGTTCTATTGTTCCTTTTTCCACGGGGTCTTTAATGAAGTGAACCTGATGTTGATGAGACTGTATTATTGTGTGTTTTCAGTAGTTTTAAAGGCTCATGTATGCACATATACTTCGTAACTATCATACTTTTAGAACATATTTGCGTTTCAGGGTCTGGAGGTCATTTCAAAGCACCAGGAGAAAATTCAGCGCAGAAAGAGCAGGTCGGGGAGTAGGGCTACGCCCACCCTACGCCCCAAAACAGTAAAATTTCGAGTTCAAAATAAGTATCAGGCCAGGCTGTCGTACCCCCGGGAGCAGGGGGCGCAGGGCTACCCCCGAGGCGACGTCCCTGCGGCACAAAAATCCTGTAGACGCGTTTTTAAGCCCAAAACCCTAAACCATTCATCCTCTATAAATACAGATCATTTCCAATCATTTTTGAAAGTCCCGAAAGTGTTGAAAGAAATGGCAAAGCCCTGCGGGATTGGAATCACGACTCAAGTACAAAGACGGTGTTTGAAGCTTATGATGATGCCTTCGATCATTCCCAATGACGAGTTCACAATGAGCGGCTAAACTCCATAGCCGTTTGCGGAGGATCTACGACTAAGTTTTCCTTTATCGAATTTCTATTTATGTTTTGATGTATCCTGCAATGCTTGAATATTTTATGTGTATTCAAATGATAAGCATTCGGTTATGATTATGATTATATGTTTCGATTGGTAAAAGCAAGATAGTTTATCGTAGTGTTAGTATTTGTGTCGAGTCCATTAGCGTAGGGATTGAGACAAGTAATGAACATTGCATGCGCTATACCTAGAGTTGTTGATTAAAATGATTATGATTAATTTAACCGCACAATTAATTATGTCTATGTGATTGTTGCATGAAATTCGAGTGAGTAATAACTTGTGCCGTAGGGATTCCGTAAATGGTTATCTTTATTTGATTTGTTAACCGATCCGTTAGTTGTTTGCCATTATTTTAGTTATAATTAATGTAATCATTATTCGAAACAATTCAATCATTTTACAATTTAAACGATTTTAATAAACTAAAGAAACTAGCTAATTAACCCTAATTAGATACGCACTCCCTGCGGATTCGACCCTTACTTCTCTGAGCTAAATAGTTAGATTTAGGATTATTTCTACGGACCACAACGACGGCTCGTCAGATTTTGGCACCGTTTCCGGGGAGTGGTAATGTTAGTTATGGCTAGAAGTTAGTTTTGACCTTATTTTAAGTTTTAAGTACTTGAGTTTAATTATTTTTAGTCTTTAATTATTATTATTATTAAAAATCACATAAAAATTAAAAAAATTCGAAAAGGTAATTGTAGTCCTCTACTTTACCAACAAAAATATAATTAGTTTAATTAAGTAATTTACTTTAAGTTTTTAATAGTTTATGCACACACGTCAATCGGCCAAAGGATTGCCATTACAATTCGAACCTGAAATCGAAAAAGTAGCTAAAATCTAATCGAAAGATTGTTAGTATACAAAAACAACAAACATTAATCACGGAGAATTCAAGCGATCAACGTACACACGCGGAGGACGATAACGAACAAGAGGAAGAAATTCCCACTTTGGAGATTTTGATTTCGCCAAGAAATCGTGAACAAGAAGAACCTGAGCGTATAGTCGCTAGAATGGGTGAACAAATGAGAAGGATTGTCGAGTCACATTATCGCCCTGGTGATGTGCCCGACCACTCTCCTATTCGATATCCAGAAAACGAGAACGAACCCAAAGTTCGACCTCAATTATTCAAAATTCTTCCCATATTTAGAGGAATGCCTGGTGACGAACCCAATGAGTATTTAGCTAAATTTACGGCTAGCTGCAAAGCTAATCATGTTCGAGGTATAACCACCGATGGATTAAAACTTCGACTATCCCTTTTTCCCTAAAAGAAAAAGCCAAAAATTGGTTTGTGTCGCTACCCACCAATAGCATCACGACACGAGATCAAATGAAAAGAGAATTTCTCAACGAATACTATCCCATTCATAAAACCACTGAGAAATGTGAAGAGATCACCGGTTTCAAACAAAAACCTGGTGAACAATTTTACGAGGCATTTGATCGGTTGAATGAGTTGCTCACAGCTTGTCAGCACCATGAAGTTCCAAAATGCATGCTCGTCAACACTTTCTTTGATGGTGTGAGTAAAGAAAGCCGAAACATGATCACCGCCGCTACTGGTGGCACATGCTTAGCTAAAGAAGATGATAATGCCTGGGAATTACTGAATCACTCAAGTGCAACTTACTAAGGAATATACTAATGAAGTATATGGTCTTAAAGCTAATCGGGAGGGATAACCCATTTTCGGAAACATATAATTCGGGATGGAGAAATAATCCAATATGTCGATGGAAAATGATCATCATACCGATCATCAGACTAAACCAATGTATGAACCACCAGGAAGTGAATACCAGTATGGTTCAACTTCTGCTGCCGAGGATGAGCAATATTATAATCTGAACCAACGTGATCAACCTCACTTTCATGTGGATACAAATACGAATTCTTCACAATATTCAGAGTTCGCAGAATTCATGAAGCAACAATCGGCTTTTAACGAGATGCTGAGTCGCCAAATGGGTCAGATAGCCGAATCGCTTACAAGAAAAGAGGAGGGAAAGCTTCCGAGTAACACCGTTCTAAATGCTTCACACGCACACGACAAAGAGAAAATGCATGAGATTAATGAAGGATCCAAGGTGACTACCCTGAGAAGTGTTAGAAAAGTAGATAATAAGATCGAAATGCCAAAAAAACAAGAAGAAGAAGAAGACACCGACACTGAGGTTGTCTATGAAGAGATAGTGGATCCTAAGAAGAAGGAAGGTTCTAAGAAAGTGACTTTCAAGGAACCGATCATTGAAGATATCCCAACTCCCAAAGTTAGGGTGGTGGTTAAGGATCAGGACACCACAGCTCCTCCTCCTTTGTTGGTACACCATGTGTGACGATAGCAGACTAGAGATGTAATAGATAGTCATTTGTAGTAGATCAGGATTTATTAATACAAGTCACATATGTTTGATCATGATTGTGTATAATGTCTACATTTGCATGATAAGTTCAAAGATAATTTCTAGAATAAGTTCAAAGGCTAGGGTTCGAACTTATCCACACCCAGACGAACTTAGTGATGCTAAGTTCGTAGGGTATTAGACAAGTTCGTGGGCTTGGGCCTAAACGAACTTAATCTGTTAAGTTCGAACCTAATCACTATAATTTGTGTTGATCCGTTTTATTTAGGGACTTTTGCGAAATTAGAATTCAGAGCTCGTATTATTGCACGTCTAGCTAGAACCGGTTTTTGCGTGTGTTTAGGAGAAATATACACTGTCGGGTCGTTCGTTGTATCGGCTATCATTGTGTTAGTCTCCGGTTTCCGTGTGTGATCGATCCGTTAAACCACACACGAGGATTCCGCACTCATTGGATGACATCACGTCAAGATCAGATCCGTGACAGAGGAGACCTTACAAGTGGTATCAGAGCCATAACGACTGTTCTTCGTGTTCTTCGCGTTTCGACGAACATTCTTAGGTTTCTTGACGTTTTTACCGGATAAATTACGCATTTTTGACGTTTTCAGAGTTCTGCAAGCAAGGTTACGGGAAAAACTTCATATTAGTTCATCTTTTCAGTCAAAATCAGTTTTTTAATGTTATAGACATTGGTTTAATCTGAAATCTTGAAAAAAATCAAATTTTTAGCCGTTTCTCGAACTTGCGGTGCTCGAACTTAACGGGTGTATTTGGGTTCTTCGAAGTTGTCAGATTACGCTCCGCTCCAACATGATCTAGGGTTTTTCCGAATTTAATTGGGCTTCGAACTTGTCAGAGAATTCGAAGTTGTTTGAAAATTCGAATTTGCTAGACCTCGAACTTAGTTTGATTTCGAATTTAAGGTGGTTTGAATTTGTCAGAGTTTCTTTTCGAACTTGACTTGGTTCGAATTTGTCAGACAATTTAGGGTTTCTCGAACTTACAAGCTTTCGAAGTTGTTGATTTCGAACTTAACAAAAATTCGAATTAAATTTACAAAAGGAATTTAAAATTAAAATTATACAATCTTATTTAAGTTCGTAAGATTGGTTTTAAATTTATTTTTAAAATTAAATTGTTTAAATTCGTAACAAAAAGTTTTAAAAGAATGTCGAGTTTACATAAGTATATGGAAATGGACCATGAGGTGGGCAAATCTAATACACCACCCAATGTAAGTTTACCTAAAGCACAGATTTGATCTTGACGCGATGTCGTCCAACGAGTGCGGAATCCTCGTTAGCGGTTTAACGGATCGATCATACAAGGAAACCGGAGACGAACACAATGATAGCCAATACGACGAACGACCCAACACGTGTATTTCTCCAAAACGACTCTCTGAAGTCTCACAAGTTCATACATGCACTGATACGAGCTCTGAATGTTAATTTCTGCCAAAGTTGTTAATTCAAACAGATTAACTCTTAATTATAAAGATTAAGTTCGAACTTAAGTTACACACGTTCGTTTAGGACCAAGCCCACGAACTTGTCCAACACTATTCGAACTTAGCTTCACTAAGTTCAAACCCTAGCCTTTGAACTTATTCTTGAACTTATCTTTTAACTTGTTCTTGAACTTATCTTTGAACTTGTTCTAGAACTTATCTTTGAACTTATCCTTGAACTTATCATGCAAATGTAAACATCACACACAAACAAGATCAAACATATATAACTTGTATTTGGAAAGCCAGATCTATTACAAAAGACTATCTATACTTAGACTGCTATCGTCACCCATGGTGCACTAACAGACTCCCCCTTGATAATAGCTTCTAGTTAGCTATACAATTAATCTATAGAACTAGGGTTATTCAAAATACTACCTGCAAACAATCCCTGTTTTACACAAACCTTTACAACTTTCTGATATTTTCTGCCTTCATGCTCCATTTGCTCGTCAAACGAGATTTCTTGATCATGAAGCTTGAGCAGATCATCCTTTGACAAGTTGACTAGGTGCAAGGGATGGTACACCTTCAAAATTACTTTCTCGTCCACATCTTCCATCACTGCTTCACATGTCTCACTGTCAACATACCACCAGTTGAGTTTTCCTAAGACATCTTGAGGCATTGGCGTTAGAGGCACTTTTTTTAAGCATCTAACTGGCTTGTAATACATCTTCATCCATGGCTTCCCAGATAAAGGATCCATTCTTGTATGGTCCATTACTCTCTTGCCTATTCTTGGATTTAGCCTTTCAAACTTCTTAGACTTCCCTTCACTTCTAATAATCTTGGCAATCAATTCAGCGTAGGGATCGTCTCCGATGTTGACGAGCTCGCTAAGGCCTTTATCTCAACTTTAGGTAAGTAATTGAAGTCCTTCAATCTTCTCCTTATTGTAGGTCATCCTTTCTCTTAATAATAAAAATTTGCAGTTCTCGATCAAAGAACCAGCTAAGTATGCTCCCCGATAGCTTTCCAGAACTACGCACTTTCATCTTCTCTTTTAATGACACAACCTTCTTCTCTGTTCTGAACCACAATTTTTTCTTTTCTTCAGCTGTGAGCTCCCTATCAGGCCCTTCAAACTCTGATTCAACATTTAAAGCAGCTTTAAACGCTTCAATGTCAATCATATTCTGTTTTGCCATCGTATATGTCTCAGTGATAGGTTGTTGCTGAATAACGATCTCATCAGCATCATCTTCCTCATCGACTAATACTTCCTCATCTGACTTCCAGTATGTAATGTCTTCTAGAACGAATTCCCCTTCTTCAAGATCTTCTAACTCATCTTCAAAATCAAACATCACATTTTCATCATCATCTATTCCTGTTAAGGCTTCAATCATTTCTTGCTCAATGGACTCTAAGGCTTCTGGAGCCTTGCCTTTCTCTTGATCTCCTGTCCTTCCTGTTCCAGATGATTCAGGCTCCCCCGGAAGTTCAGCTTGCTGAGCAGTCTCTTGTGGAAGATCTACTAGCTCACTGTCTTTTTGTGTATTTGGTCACCTCCTTCATCATTACTTTCTCTTTGAACTCTTCTCAACTCATCACCCTTACAACTAATCTCCCCTGAGCTTTTAGATCTTTCAATATTTGCTCGACTAGGGTCAGAAGAGTCAGAATTTGAGACTGCTGAGCTGACATTGCTTCTTGTTAAGCAGCCACTTTTGTTTGTAACTGAGCATTCTGCTGCTCCAGTCTGGAGTTATGTTGTTGCAACTCGTTTACAGCTTGCGAGAGCTGAATACTTGGATTGCTTGGAAGTCTACCTTGCCTTTCAATTCTGTGAATCACTGATTTTTAGTTGATGGAACAGAAGTTGATGCAGTTGATGTTGATGGAGTGGTGGTTGCAGCAGCTGCAATGGCAGTAGGGGTAGATGGAGCTCCCTGACGAATGCGTTGACGCTTCGCCCTCTGTTGTGTGGCAATCGCTGCCTCTTCTTCTAAGATAAAGTCCGCATCTCCTTCATCTTCATCATGGAGTGCAGGAGGAGTCGTCTTGCTTTTGCTCACAACAACTCTGGAGCCATATCTTTCAAAAGAAATTGTCGGATTAACAGCTTCAGCTTCCTCCTCGTCTGGACTAGAGTTTGATTCAGATTCAGAAGTTGTCTCGACAAGACCTTCTATCGCTTCTTAGCGGCTCTATGTTCCTTCAGATGCAGGAACCGGTGGCTGATATTCATCAATGTCCTTAAAAATGTCATCCATGTCGGTTGGCGGCTCCAAAATCTCTTGAACTAGCTGTTCTGCTATATTTTCTTGTGCTGCTGTTCCTTGCTAAAAAAATTTCCTTCAAGGTTTGTTCCCTCTAATCAGGCTGTGGTGCCGATGTTGATGGCCCAGCTGCCTCTGTAGTTGATCTTGAATGTTGAGTTGACCTAACAGCCAGAGTTCGCTGAGCCGGTGCTTGTTGTGGTGGAGGTTGTTGCGGTTGAGGTTGTTGCTGAGGTGCATCACCTATCCAATCATCGCCTTCGGGAGCAATGAAATCTGGATCTATAACAGCACCAAAAAGCGGAGCCACTTGTGGCCTTACTTGCTCTGCCCTTCGCGCATTGTGAGATTGGCAGTCAGCAAATATTCTTTTATCAATGATGACTACTCCAGTTTGCTCTGGCAGCATCGGTAAGTCCGGCAGAACATGCCTTATTATCATCATGATAAAGCGCGGATACATGAGAAATCTATCCCGGCTGGGAGCAGAGATTTGATGGACAAACTCCCCAAAGAACATATCTGAAAAGCTAAACTTCTTATTGTAGACGAGGGAAATCATCGCTGATTGGAGTTTGGACACCATTGTGTCGAAACCGGCTTTCGTGGGAGCAAAACAAACCATGATCACATCAACCAGATATATCCACTGGCCAATGTGCCGCTTTTAACATACGAAGCCTTGGTTATATCTTGAGCATAACCCATTCTGAGGAAGGCAGCCTGCCTTATGGGAGCCGGAAAGTCAATTAGGCCAGCTTCTTGATCAACTGTCCCCAGTTGCAAAATTGAGCGTAGATGATCAACAGAAAATGCGATCGGACGG
Organism: Centrapalus pauciflorus; assembly: GCA_020465985.1. NCBI lineage: Eukaryota > Viridiplantae > Streptophyta > Magnoliopsida > Asterales > Asteraceae > Centrapalus > Centrapalus pauciflorus. The sequence continues at coordinate 38,778 of JAANYP010001272.1, forward strand.
CCACCTACCCTTGTTCGTAGAACTGTAGGTGTAATGGTGCAATCGACTTGCAATGATTGCCAAAACTTTATGGAAGTATGATTGGCTGATTGTGCGTCAAGGTATATGCCACTCTAGATTGTGACAAAAGCTCAATCATTTGCCGGTAGGGCTGAGCTTCTGGCAGCTGAAGATCCACTGCCATTACCATAGTGTGCTTATTGAAGAAAGCTTTATCCCGCATATCTGCAAACAATTTACACTTAAACTGTTAGAAATTAATTTTCAAAAATTTATGATATTCGAACTTGTATAAATTCGAAGTTGATTAAGTTCGAATTTTAACACCTTCGAACTTACTTAAATTCGAGACTATAACACATTCGACCTTAATTAAGTTCGAATAGTCTTTTGACCTTCGAACTTACATAAGTTCGAGAAACCTATTCAAACATGTCTGACTTCGAACTTATAGATATTTCAACAAGTTCGAAGTCCTGACAAGTTCAAACCTGAAGAACATGTTCAAAGTCGGCCAATGTCAACTTCAAAACCATGATTTTAACCTTATTTGACTTAATTAACAGTAAAAACTTGTCCTAATAGGTTCTAATCAAGTTTATGAATCATTAATTTTATGTTTTTTCTTTTAAAACATGTGATTTAAAGCACCTAGTTCTAAATGACACAAAAACTCAAAATTTGTCGATTTTAGCCACTAAATAGGTCCTAATCATACACTTACTTAGTTTTTGTTGGTTTAAACCACCTAAGTATGAGAGTAACTTCGAGAAACAGTTTAGATTCGAATTTTGACAAGTTCGAGCGTAAGTTCAAGATCGTAGGAGGTAAGTTCATGAGGATAAATTCGAAGGTAGGTGCATTGAATAAAGCACTGTTGACCTATTTGTATCCAACCTCTTTCAAACTTAGGTTAAGTTCGAACTTGCAGCAAGTTCGAATGTATCTTCGAACTTGGCTGATGTTCGAACTTAATTGAAAAAATTGAAAATTCTTGAATAAAATCCAACTTTTTCACTTACGGAATTTTTTTAACTTTGCAAAGCACTCACACTAAGCAACAAATCATCACGCAATATTATTTCTTCAACTAAAAATGCATCCTAGTAACTTTTGACCTTATTCCTATTTATTAAGAATAAAAATAAATAAATATAAAATAATGTTAGACACAAAAAGACCTCAGTCAAACCTGTTCTGCATCTGAGGGGGAGATTCTTAATCAAACCTGTTGATGCACTTGAAAGGTATAATTTAAGGCCTGTTTATGCCTTATTGAAACCTATTAAGTGATTTGCAATATCAGCCAAAGCTGTTCTATGTGTTGCATTCGTTGCAACAAAGACAGTTTGTCTAACCTGTTCAGTCTGCTGAACAGGCTGGACATAAACTGTCTACGTTGCCCTACACTGGTGAGCAGCTTGGACAGTTTACAAGTGTTCTGTTCTTTGTGAACAGAACCTGTTCTTTGTGAACAGGCTAAACACTCTTTGAAATATGTTTCCAAGTCCTCATGTATTGTTTTTCACTAAAAGATCAGTCTACAAAGTTGAAGACAAAGTGAAAATCAGAACTGCACAGCCTGCCCACGCTGTTCTGTTACATGAAGACAAAATGATATTTGGAAAAGGGTGACAGACCTTTTTCTTATATCAAAATAGGCCTTAACAAAGGAAGAAAGACGCAAAGTTGACATTCCATATTTAGTTAAAGCCAATGCAACAGTAGACAAAGTGAAAAGACAAAAGTTTTTCCCACATGAAGACAAGTCCGCTTTTCAGAATGTGCAGAAAAGTTTATGTGGTCTTTTCAACACGACTTTCCCTTTTTCCTTTCGTCCAATGAAGAAGCTTCACTTAGATCCTCTGAGTAAGTATAAAAAGAAACTTCCAAGGATTGAAAGATTAAGCCAAAAAGCTAAGTGCTGAACCCAAGAGTGAACGTGCATTCAAGTGTGTCTTTCATGCATGTAAGTCTGCTTGAATAAAACAGTGCTTGGTGTCTAAGCTGTTCTTGTTCAAGCTGTTCCTCTGAGTCTTGTAAACACAGTGAGTGATTCTTAGTGAGTGTATTCATTGTAACTAGTTTAAGTCTGTCTTAGACTAGTTAAACATACTGTTGTATCTGTCATCTCAGCTTGAACTTTTCCGCATTCAAGCTTGTTTGTAATTAACATTTGTTGATAATACATACAAACATTGAGAAAATTGTGTGTAGTTTTTAAATAGCTGTATTCACCCCCCCCCCCTCTACAGCTTAAGGCTATATACTTGGGATATCTTTCGGGACCTACAACTGGTATCAGAGCAGTTTAGAGTGTGTGTCATTCTAGATCTCTCATTCTCCCAAAGTTTCCATGGACATCAGTGCTGCAAATTCCTCATACTATGACAATGGCTCAATGGGCAAACCTCCAAAGTTCAATAATCAGAACTTCTCTGGTTGGAATTGCAGAATGATGCTCTACTTAGAGAATCTGGATGTACAACTACAATAGATTGTAATGGAGGGTCCCTATGTGCCAACCTCTGTTACAACCATAACTCCAGCGGTTGAAGGAGCTGCTCCTGAAATCAAAACCTTTGAGAAAGCTAAAGCTTAGAGGTCTGATGAAGACAAAAGACTGGTGGCTCTGGATCCAAAGGCCAGGAATAACCTGGTTATCTCTCTGCCTGATGATGTGTTCAAACAGGTTGAGAAGATGAAGACTACTAAGGAGATGTGGGATACTTTGTGTACCGTCTATGATGGACCCACAATCACACTGGACAACAGGATTAACAATCTTGTTAGACAGTATGAACTCTTCTTTGCAAAACCAAAGGAGACTCTCACAGAAACCTACACCAGGTTCACTGCTCTTGTTAATGATCTCAAAGCTGTTGGGATCACTAAGGACAGCCTGACTCTGGTGATTAAATTCTTAGACATCTTGCCTGAAGAATGGAATTATTTTTCTACCATCTTAAGGAATTTAGGTACCATCAGAAGTATGGATCTCGTTAACCTATATGGATCCTTACTGAATGATGAGCAGTCAAGGCAACTAAAGAGAAATGCCTTGGAAATGTCTAAGAAAGGTGCAGCCTTTGTGGCCAGTGTGAGACAAACTGTTAGTCAGATGGGTGATGTGTTCACTCAACCTGATCAACAGGCTGATGATAAGGAGGAAGTGTCTGATGAGGAAGACAATGCAGAACTTGCTGAACTAGATGATGAGCAAAGGATAGCCATGCTTTTCAAAAGGTTCAACAAGAAAAGGTTTGGAAGAAACATGCTGCAGGGAAGTTCAAATGCTGTCAAAAAGAAAGCATTTGACAAGACCAAAGCTGAGTGCTTCAAATGTGGCAAAACTTGCCATATAGCAGCTGACAATGTGTCAAAAGTCGTTGGTCAGTCATCCAAACCCCACAAGATAAACAGGGATGATGGCTATAGGGCTAAGTACCTTATGGCCATGGCTAAGCTGACGAAGTTGGAAAACTCAGTGGTTTCCAACCGACAAAAGGGACTCATGGCAGAGACTTGTGACTGGGAGGAGTCTGATTCATCTTCAGATGAAGAAGACAATCAATGTCTGATGGCCAACACTGATGTCCCATCAACAAGCAACTTCAAATAGGATCTGGCTGAAGCTGAAGCTTTCAGCAGCTTGGAGAACTGGAACCCTACATTGATGTATAAGGTACAAAATTTTATGGATTACAGTTCTTAAGAAAAAGTTAAAATGTTTGAATATATGCTTGTTGATCTGAAAGCTGCTGTTGAGAAGCATACTGTTTTATTGTCTGAAATCTCTAAGCTTAAAACTGATCTTGAAACAAAATCCAGTAAACTGGACAGTTGCCATAAGTTGGAAACTGAGCTTGATGAATTAAAACACATCAACTCTATTTTACTGGAAGAAAAGAGAGAAACAGATATAAAACATGCTAAGCTTCAAAAGATAGTTGACTCTTGGTGCCAATCTGCACAAAAAGTCAGCCACTGCATAAGTCAGCAGATCCCGACACAAATCCAAGCCTATCTTGGAGGGGATCTTGACAAAGCAGCTTCCATTGTTGAGGTTAATAATCTGAAAGAAGATTTGTCCACTCTTGGTGAGCTTCCAAACACTTTTATTCAAAAAGTGAATGGTAAATTAATCTCAACAAACAGGTTTGTCAGGCCTCAAAACACTGACAGCTCGTGTGAACCTAGCTCAAAAGCTGCTGATGGAATAAGTTCTCCATTAAATCAGCTTGCTAAGTGCTCTGCTGATTCACACAAGCAAAAGAAAGGAAAACATGTCCAAACTGCAGCTGTGGACACAAAGTCTGTTGACAAAACAGGCTCTGGGTCTAAAGCTGATGGTAAAAGGCATACTAATCCTTTTAATGTTGAACATTTTGAAAATAAGTTTTCAAAAGGTAACCAGTCTGCCATTAACAAAGGTAAGTCTCATGTTGAAGGCAAATCTGCTGTGATTTCAAATAAGTTTTCTAATCATTGTGGTAAACTGGTTTTAAATGAGAATAAGTTTTTCAAAACCAGAAATAATGATTATGTTGATAGGCAGCATCAATCACATCTCAGGAAGGGCAAAGGCAAAGCCATTGTTCAGCCTGAGAGAGTTGGGAATAGGTTTACTAAACCAGTGGAAGTTCAAAAGCCAATTAAGCTTCCTATCTTTGACATCTGCCCTCCTAAAAAGAGGAAAGAAGAGACAGGCAAAGCTGTGGCTATTGAACTTTCCACTCAAGCTGTTGATTCATCAAATAGTAATGAGTTTGCTAAACCTACTATTAGAATCAACAGAAATAACTCAAAATGTGTTTCTGAAAGGTCTTCTTCCAAAAATGCTAAAAGGAGAAAATGCTATAAATGTGGAATGAAGACACATTTGGCCAAAAACTGTCTTGAATCTGAGGACATGAGGCCTGCTAACTCTGATGGTTCCCTCACTGCTAACATAAACAGTGTTGGAAACATCTTAGTCAATGAGAGTGGTATCCAAACTGATACTATTCAAATAGGGAATATTAGTGTTGATATCACTAGTCCATCAACAAATGTTAATGAAGTAGGAGAACTCATCTCTGTGATGAGTTCCCTTAAAAATGACTAATGTTCTTCTTGTCACTCTGCAGGAAAAACAACCATCCGAGGTTTGGTACTTGGACAGTGGCTGCTCAGGGCACATGATAGGTTGTAAGGACCTGCTGAGTGATCTCAGGCCTGAAAAAGGGCCAAGAGTCACCTTTGGTGACAATGTACAGGGATCCACTGAGGGATATGGAACTTTTAAAGCTGGTGCTGCAGTGTTCAAAAGAGTAGCCTATGTTGTTGGGCTGAAACATAACCTTGTTAGCGTAAGTCAACTGTGTGATGCTGGCTACAAGGTTAACTTTGATGAGCACCTGGGTTACATATTGGATCCCCAAGGCAAAGTTGTGTTGTGTGCTAAACGAAAGAAAGGTGTATATGTTGTGGACATGCAATCTGCTGATCCCACAACTGAAATCTGTTTTCCTAAAAGAACAAATGCAGACCTAAACTGGTTATGGCACAAAAGTCTGTCACACCTGAACTTCAAGAACATCTACAAACTCTGTAAGAAAGAGTTGGTGACAGGTTCGCCTTCTATGACCTTTGTTAAGGATAGACTCTGCACAGCTTGTGAGAAAGGCAAGCAGAGAAAATCATCTTTTAAATCCAAACATAATTTTTCTATTGATACTCCTCTCTTCTTAATCCACATGGACTTGTTTGGACCTATCAACGTCCTAAGTCTAGGAGGAAGAAGATACACTCTAGTAATGGTTGATGAGTTCTCCAGGTACACATGGGTTATCTTCCTGAAGAGCAAAGGAGAGGCTGCTAGAGAAACTATTGGATTTGTGAAAAAGATGGAAATGCTGAACTCTGCCCAAGTGAAGCAGCTTAGAAGTGATCACGCTACTGAATTCAGAAACAGTGCTCTTGAAGACTTCTGTGAAGAGAAAGGAATCACTCAAAACTTTTCAGCTGTAAGAACTCCACAACAAAATGGAGTTGCTGAAAGGAGAAACCGAACTCTCATTGAAGATGCTAGAACCATGCTGTATGCATCTGGTTTACCTTCATCATTCTGGGCTGAAGCTGTTAACACTGCCTGCTTCACCCAAAACAGATCCTTAGTGGTGAAAAGGTTCAACAAGACTCCCTATGAGCTGCTCAAAGGGAGGAAGCCAAATGTCAGTTACTTCCATGTGTTTGGCTGTCCCTGCTTCATTCTGAATCAAAGGGACCAACTGGCAAAGTTTGAACCAAAGGCTGATGAAGGTGTGTTTGTTGGCTACTCTGCTATCTCTAAAGCCTACAGAGTATACAACAACAAAAGAAAGGTGATAGATGAATCTATCAATGTCACCTTTGAAGAGTCCAAGAATGTCTCCACCAAAGCTGTTCCTGAATCAGTTTCAGGAGAATTAAACTTTGATGATCTCATGCATTCAAACAATGAAGAGGACTCAAAAGCTCCCACTACATCTAGTGTGGAACCTGTTAATCATGATGGGCATGATGATTATTATGTCAATTCACCCTGTGTGAATAAGTGTACTGACTTAATTACAACTGCATGTCCTGAACCTATCAATGCTGATTTTCCTGGTTCCTCAGCTGATATGTTCAACAGTGGTCAGTCAAGTTCAACAAGTGAACACACTCAAGACAACAGTGTGTCTGAAAATCTTGAAAACTACTCAACAAGACCTGCTGAAGATGCTGATAACTCAGGAGAATCCTCATTGAAGAATGATCTTAAGTGGATCAGATGTCACCCCAATGATCAAATAATTGGTGACATCAACAAAGGGGTACAAACAAGGTGGGACAGCTTAGGAACTTCTGTATGTTCTCTAGCTTTGTTTCACTAATGGAGCCAAAGAAGGTGGATGAAGCACTAAAAGATGCCAATTGGATAACTGCCATGCAAGAAGAACTCAGTCAGTTTGAGAGAAACAAGGTATGGAAGCTGGTTCCTGCTCCTAAAGGTAAAACTATAATTGACACTAAATGGGTTTTCAGGAATAAGATGGACGAGCAAGGTCATGTCATTAGAAATAAGGCAAGACTGGTTGCTCAGGGTTATAGACAGGAGGAAGCAATTGACTATGATGAGACATTTGCTCCTGTGGCCAGGCTAGAAGCAATTCGTTTGTATCTAGCCTACGCTGCTCATAAGAGCATTAAGGTATTTCAAATGGATGTGAAGAGTGCATTTTTGAATGGGAAGCTGCAAGAAGAAGTTTATGTCAAGCAACCTCCAGGTTTTGAAAATGAACAACATCCAGGCTTTGTCTATAAGTTGGACAAAGCACTCTATGGTCTCAAACAAGCCCCTAGAGCCTGGTATGACACTCTTACTGAATTCCTTATGAGCAATGGGTATTCCAGAGGTAAAGTGGATACCACACTGTTCATAAAGAAGGTGAAGTCTGATATTATGCTTGTTCAAATTTATGTGGATGACGTAATATTTGGTTCTACTAATGAGCAGTTATGCAAGAATTTTTCATTACTCATGAAATCCAAATATGAAATGAGTATGATGGGCGAACTTACTTTCTTTTTAGGATTACAGGTTAAAAAAACCTCAACTGGAATTTTTTTAAATCAAAGAAAGTATACTTTAGATCTCTTGAAAAAATTTAAATTTGATCAAAGTTCTCCTATTAAAACCCCAATGGCAACTAATGTAAAATTGGATGCTGACGCCAGTGGCAAAGCTGTTTCAGTAACAGCTTACAGAGGCATGATTGGGAGCTTGCTATATTTAACGGCTAGTAGACCTGATATTATGTTTGTACCTGTTTGTGTGCTAGATTCCAAGCTGATCCAAAGGAATCTCATCTAGCTGCTGTTAAAAGAATCTTCAGATACCTGAAGGGCACATCAGGTATGGCTCTTTGGTATCCCAAAGACTCAAGTCTTGAACTAACAGGTTATTCAGATTCTGACTTTGCAGGCTGCAGGCTAGATAGGAAAAGCACTACAGGTGGATGTCAACTCCATAGTGGTAAGTTGATAAGTTGGTGTAGCAAGAAGCAGAACTCAGTGTCTACTTCTACTACTGAAGCTGAGTACATTGCTGCTGGAAGCTGCTGTGGGCAGATTCTGTGGTTGCAGCATCACCTTGAAGACTATGGGCTTGTATATAGGAAAACTCCTATTGTGTGTGATAACACAAGTGCCATAGCCATTTCCAACAATCCAGTATTTCATTCAAGAACAAAGCATATTGAGGTCAGACATCACTTTATCAGGGTTCACATTCTGAAAGGTAATGTGGAGGTAAGCTTTATTTCCACTAATGAACAGCTTGCAGACATTTTCACCAAACCTCTTGATAAAACCAGGTTTAATTACCTTGTCAGTAAGCTGGGCATGTTAAACAAGAGTGACTAAGTGTCCTCAAAGGTCTAAGACTTTGTATGTCTCACACTGCTCAAGTTTTCTCAGAACAGCTTAGGCAGAACAGGCTATGTATGTTCTGTACTTAGCTATTTTTCTGAAAAACCTGAACAGCTTGAGCATACAACAGGCTGAACAATAACAGTTTATACGTCTAGCCTGTTCTGATGGTCCATTCACCACCCTGCTCACTCCTTCACACTGCTCTACAAGACATTGTCTTGCAATCTGTTCAGCTATTGAACACAACCTGATCTTAAATTAGAACACAGGTTGAAAGTACAGTGTGAAGAGTGAACAGCTTAAAGAATGAACAGCCTGTGATGACCCTACTCATCACAGGTTTGACCAACAGCTTAGAGCAACAGTTTTAACTACCTTTCTTCACAATTAAGTTACTTAATTTTTGTTTTTATTTAACTTAATTACTGCGGATAATGTGGGTTACGTGTGTTAGTGATTAAAAAGGGCTCAAGTAGTCTGACAAACGGTCTGACATGGACAACCGTTCCTTTCAAATCAATCGCCCAAATGTTTCTCTCTCATACCCACTCACATTCAAATCCTATAAATACCCCCTACTATTTCATCTTCGTCTTCCTCACTATTTCCAGAAATCTTCAAGAACCCTAAATCGACTAAGTGTCTTCTGCTTCTTAAAATACCCAAACCTTCACAAAAGGCTCAAAGAAATAATCCCTTTGTTCCAGTATTTGTTGGTAATGATGTTGTTAAACACTCATCAGTTACCACAATGCTGACCATCAAACCCACCAACTACATTGCTAACCTAACCATTCCCAAAAACTATGTGGGGAAGGGTTATGAACAGATGGTGGAGTTTCTTCAGGTTCATTCGTTGAACTATGCAATGACTGCCACTCCTGGAGTCCTATACCAGGAGATGGTGTACAAGTTTTGGTACACTTGTGCCTACAACCCCAACACCAAAGTCATAAAGGGAACTATTCTCAATGGGACTCAGACCATTGAGATCACAACTTATCTTCTCAGGGAGGTTCTTCAACTGCCAACTGCTGACCCATATGACATGCCTCAACCTGAAGATGATCAAATGGGCAATCTGCTACATTTCTGTGGTGTAGCAGAACCCAAAATCTGAGCAACACTGTTTAGGAAGGATTTGTATCCAACCTACAGTTTTCTATTTTCCTCGGTGGTGATGTGCTTCGGAAGTAAAGTTGGTTCATTCGACCAACTAAGTTGTGATGAAGTCCCCATTGTTCTACAGCTGGTGGATGGGACAACAATCGACATGGCCAAATGGATTTTACTGAATTTGAGGAACCTGGTACAACTAGAAACCGTCCAGCTGCTGTTCGGTATCCAAGGTTTCTGAGCCTCATCTTCAAGCATCATTGTGGTGAGCAATTATATTCCTCTCAGCCTTTACTTAAGACTGCTGCATTCCCTGTAATAGGGATTAGAGTGTTTTATACTCCTGTTCTACCCAATGAGCCTCCTCTGTCAACACCAATGACGAGGCTGTTAGGATTGGTGGAAGGACCCTCTGCTGTGAGGGTGGATCCCAAAGCTGCTCCCAAGGGAAAATCCAAAGCCAGGTCCAAACTTGTTAAAAGGACCATGGCAACCACTGAAGCTGGGCCTGTCCCTAAGAAGGCCAAAACAGCTCAGTCTGAGTCTGCTTCCTTAGCCTCTGTGGCTGAGGGGGAGCAGACTCCTCACCCTGGTTCATCTGTTGAACCTGAAGCCTTTGTGGCTGGTGCCTCTGTGGCACCTGAGATCATGGAACAGGCCAACCCAATTGTTCCTGACCCAGTCTCACACCCTGTCCAAACAGATCCCATCACCTCTCCACAATCTCCCACTTCATCCATCCAATAACAACGAAAATCACTCACCAAAAAGAAACCAGCCCAAACAACCAGCCCTCTGTTCCCTCTCAACAGGGTTCAGTTGTAAAGGAAGCCACCCCTGCTGCCTCTCCTATTTTGGGAGAAGGTTCAGCACAATTGGAGCTTGCTTCACTCCAACCTGAGTCCACCCAGAGTCAGCCCAGACCCTCTGGTTCCTCCCAACAGGAACTAGTTGTACAAACGGAGATAGCCACCTCAACTATTCCAGCCTTCCAACAGGCTGAGAATATTGAAAGACAGGAGTCCTCTCCACTCCATACTGCGTCCACACTGTCTCCACCTCAAACTTCTTTACACCCTGAGTCTGCACGAGCTGTCCACCCTGCTGGTTTAGACCAATCAACAGATCAGCCTCAAACTTCTGTTCCCTATGATACAGCTGTTCAACACCAAACGACTGCCCCTTCTGTGCAAATTCCAGCAGCAGAATTTACCACTGCTGATGTTGAAATGCATATCCCATCTCCCCATGATGAGGTGCTTTTACACCAAGGCACTGCAGAGGGAACACCCACTGGCCTTAATGAAGGTGTTGCAACACAAGCAACATCTGAAAGGCCCCCAACATCAACCCCTTCTCCTGATGATGCAGCTACTGCCACTGCTGAGGGACCCTTTGACCCCTCCAAGCTGGGTCACATTACTTTTGCCCAGGCTATGGAGCTTCTCTCAAATGTTCCTCTTCCCTCTCCATCACATCCTCATACACCAGCCTCATCCTCTTCATCTCCATCAACCCAATCTAAACAGTCCACCCATACACCTCCATCTCCTAAAGACCTGCCTTTGAAGGATCAGCTTTCCCTGCTGACCACCAAAGTTGGTTCCTTAGAAACCTCTATGTCCTCTCTACCTCTCTTATTTCAGACTCTGTGTCTGAACAGCTTAACGGATTCTTTGATCTGTTCAAAGATTCCTTCCCAGCCACTCCACAACCTGATAACTCTCCACAACTGCTTGCAGTCACTGCACAGCTGCAAAATGTCTCCACATCCCTCTCCTTCATTCTTTCACCACAACAACACTCTGTGTCCTCAATGACAGCTATCTCTCAACAGCTGTCATCTCTCCTAACTTCTTGCAATTCTACTCTTCCTGCCACTCTGGCCAGCTTGAACACACTCATTGGCTCCCTATCCAATTCTGTGTCATCAAACCTTGCTGATGTGCAAGATTCTCTTGAACTACATCTTGCACAACTTCAAAGTTTGCTGTTCACAGCTTCTGATTGGGAAAACATTGTCAAGTTGACCTTCCTTGCTAATACCCAATCCTCTTCTCTTCAAACCTATCTTTCCCAACTTGCAGAGGTGAAGGACAACCTGGCCTTCTTAGTGAATAGCCTTGTTGGCCCCAAGCCTGCTGCCAAAACTGCTGGCAAGCCTGCTGACTTTGTGTCTTCAGGCAGACCAGGTGTTGAAGGTGCTGGTACATCTCCTTCAAAGGGGGAGAAGTCATTTGCCTCGAAGACTAATTCTAAGGGGGAGAAAACTTCTTCTCCTAAAGAGAAATCAGTGCCTGCAATACCTATTGGTCAACCATCAGGAGCATCTGCAACAGGTACAATGGAGGGTGCTTCCCAAACTGCTCAGCCTACTCAGGCTGAATCTCCAAACCCTGCTTAGTCTAAGGGGGAGGAATTCATTTCTGAGGGCAGGCCAATCGGCAGAAGGAGGCATCTGATTCTAGAAGAAGAAGAAGAAGAAGAGGAAACTCCTGAAGCTGCTGTCACTATAGCAGCTAAAGGAAAAGAAAAAGCAGCAGTTGATCCCCAATAGCAGAAAGCAGCAGAGATTAAATTTCACAAAGCCAGGGCCAAAGAAATGGGTCTTCCTATGCACAAATACTTTGAGTTTAGAGAAGAACAGCTTCAAGCCCTGGAAGCTCTAAGGAAAGAAGAAGAATCTGCCAAAGCTGCTAAGTCTCTTGCACTTCAAGAGGCAAAGAAAATCAAAATGTCCTCTCTGGAAGTGCAAAAGAAAATAATGGAAGCTGCTAAAGGATCAGCGGGAGAGAAGGAAGCAGAAAAAGAAAAGGGTGCTCTGGTCTCAGTGACCAAAACTCAAGTGCCTTCTGCAAGAGCTCAGTTCCACTTTGACAACCTGGCAAGAAGAAAATTTCAGGATGTTGCTGATAGAAGGCTTGCCAAGGAAGCAATTGTCAAAGCTGTTCCCATATCAAGAAAAGGCAGTCAGTGGAAGTTGAAAATAACCAGAATGGGTGCAACAGGCCAAGAACTAGAAACGTATGACTACACTGATGTTGCACAGATGGGGTAAAGGGAATGGATTGAGATGGCAGTTGCTCTGAGTGAGTCTAAGTCAGAAACGGCTAAGACGATCAGGGCATATGTTAAAAAGCTAATGGAGAGAGTGAAGGATCTTGGCCGGATCTCAAAAGAAGTCAGTGAGGGTGTCTATGTGACACATCCCAAAATAAAGGCCAGGAGGACTAGGAAGGACACTGAGATGGAACAACTCCTCATGTTGATAGAACAAGGTGACTATGCTATTGAGATGAAAGGAGTTGATTACAGCTTACCTAGTGGAGTAGAGTTTGAAGAAGGCAAAATTATTGAAGAGCCTGAGCTTGGGGCATTTTTTGTAGATCCCCTAACTCAGAAGAGATTCTTTCAGAGAGCTTCAGATCAATACAAGGTGGATCTGAGGCAGCTTGCAGCCTTCAGACTTGCAGCTTCATTTTGGCAATCAGGAAAGTGGAGAGCATCCGTCTGGGATCAGCTCAGAGGAGAGAAGGGAGGAGCTTGAAAAGATGTTCGAAGGTCCTCCTCCACTATAATAAAGTCCATGTACCATCTGGGTAGGTGAAGAATGGAAGCTGTCCATCAGTTGGACAGGCTTACCATTACTTGCTCCCAACACAAAAAGTCCAAAACCTGCTGTACATTAGTTGCACTTTAATTACATAATTTGTAATCTTTCTTTTACATTAGTTGTAATATACATCAGTACATCAGTTGTACTTGTGTAAAAACATATGTTGTTTTATGTAATCAAGAATCAGTATATATATAAACTGATCTTTTACTTTAGTTTGATGTTGTAATTTTATTTCAGCAAATGTACTGTAAAAATATATAGTGATTTTTGATAAGGCCAGCTTAGACTGGTTATTGCAAATAGGGGGAGATTGTTGGGCACAAAAAGGCCTCGGTCAAACCTGTTATGCATCTAAGGGGGAGATTCTTAACTAAACCTGTTGATGCACTTGAAAGGTATAATTTAAGGCCTGTTTATGCCTTATTGAAACCTATTAAGTGATTTGCAATATCAGCCAAAGCTGTTCTATGTGTTGCATTCATTGCAACAAAGACAGTTTGTCTAAGCTGTTCAGTCTGCTGAACAGGCTGGACATAAACTGTCTACGCTGCTCTACACTGGTGAGCAGCTTGGACAGTTTACAAGTGTTCTGTTCTTTGTGAACAGAACATGTTCTTTGTGAACAGGCTAAACACTCTTTGTAATATGTTTCCAAGTCCTCATGTATTGTTTTTGACTAAAAGATCAGTCTACAAAGTTGAAGACAAAGTGGAAATCAGAACTGCACAGCCTGCCCACGTTGTTCTGTTACATGAAGACAAAAGGATATTTGAAAAAGGGTGACAGACCTTTTTCTTATATCAAAATAGGCCTTAACAAAGGAAGAAAGACCCAAAGTTGACATTCCATATTTAGTTAAAGCCAATGCAACAGTAGACAAAGTGAAAAGACAAAAGTCCTGCCCACATAAAGACAAGTCTGCTTTCCAGAATGTGCAGAAAAGTTTATGTTGTCTTTTCAACAAGACTTTCCCTTTTTCCTTTCGTCCAATGAAGAAGCTTCACTTAGATCCTCTGAGTAAGTATAAAAAGAAACTTCCAAGGATTATAAGATTAAGCCAAAAAGCTAAGTGCTGAACCCAAGAGTGAACGTGCATTCAAGTGTGTCTTTCATGCATGCAAGTCTGCTTGAATAAAACAGTGCTTGGTGTTCAAGCTGTTCCTCTGAGTCTTGTTAACACAGTGAGTTATTCTTAGTGAGTGTATTCATTGTAACTAGTTTAAGTCTGTCTTAGACTAGTTAAACATACTGTTGTATCTGTCATCTCAGCTTGAACTTTTTCGCATTCAAGCTTGTTTGTAATTAACATTTGTTGATAATATATACAAACATTGAGAAAATTGTGTGTAGTTTTTAAATAGCTGTATTCACCCCCCCCCCCCCTCTACAGCTTAAGACTATATACTTGGGATATCTTTCGGGACCTACAAATAAAATAAAGTTGAATTGAATTAAATTTACTCAAAAATACTTTAACGATAAAAATATACTAACATAATATTTTTGTGAGATAGTCAAAGAAGGTTCAATCAGATAGCGGTGTCAAACGCACTTTCAGTATTTCACTCTCACACTTAGGAATTTTTATTCCTTTGATTGTTTGTCGTGATATACATTCCAAGTCGATTGTCGGTATGTATTTCCCTTTAAACATTCAACACTTTGGAAATTCCTTTGGCCTTTTTATTTATAAAGAAACTACCTTACGTGTCCCATACTTAGACATAAATCTATGATCAAGGCAGACACACAATGATTATGACTTTTCGGTATTTGCAAATTTTCTTTAAAAGGCAAACGTCAGACACAGTTCTGTATTTACCTACAACAGAGTGTCTTAGTTTGTCTTAGAGTTCCTCTTATGTTAGCAAGATAGCTGTGATAGGTCTGTACTCACGTACAACAAAGCATCTTATCTTGCTAATTAAAGCCAAACTAGCGGTGGCAGGTCTGTACTCACGTACAACAAAGCGACTTGTTTTGACTTCCCTTTTCTTTACAAAACCTTTTCTTTCTTTGTTTAAGATGTATTTTGATGTTGCCATAAATCCCCCAGATATATTTGCATACCTCATTCATAATCGTTGTCTATACGTCTCTAACATAGTAATTAAGACCATTTGGTCATACATCAAAGTTAGTTACACATATGACATTTTCTTGATTATCTTATTAGCTGTTAGGATTTCCTTCATGTATTATGCCTACCAACATATCAGACAAAAGTGTGTATATCACTTAGATTTTAAGGTACATTATGTGTGAAAGCTTAACATTTAGAGTTTGTTAGACTGTGCTAATTTCGTCACTTTGAACCTATGACTCTAAGACATATCACATTTTTTAATATTCTCTTTTTTTGAAATTTTTATGATTTTCTCTCTTTTTTCTTTTGTTTTTCATTTTTCAGTAAAAAATACAAAGAAACTAAATTAATAAGTTACTATTAAAAAGAAAAACTACTAAGGTCAAGTTACTCTGGATTACGCATGCCATTTAGTTGAATTAAGATTCAAAGTGTGATTTATCAAATTCTTTTGTGAATAAATCTGCATTATTGTCTTCCGTTGCAACTTTTACGAGTTTCATCGAATTCTTTTCAGCAAAATCATGTATAAAATGATGTCTTATGTCTATGTGCTTTGTCTTACTGTGTTTAATTGGATTATTAGTTATAGCAATTGTTGATTAATTGTCTATCCTAATGGGAGTATGAGTATAAGTGAAACCGTAATCCCGCAATTGTTGTTGGATCCACAGAACCTGTGAACAGCAACTACCAGCAGCGTCATACTCGGCCTCGCACGTTGATACGGCTACCGAAGTTTGTTTCTTGCACTGCCGAGATACAAGCCTCCCTCCAAGGAACTGGCAACCTCTAGTTGTTGATTTCTGGTTCAAGCTACATCCACCATAGTCAGAGTCCGTGTACGCCTCGAATTCCAGATCTCAATCAGCATGATACCAAAGTCCTAGCTTCGGTTTCGACTTCAGGTATCTCAGAATTCGCTTCACGACTTTCATATGAATCTCCTTTGGATTTGCTTGAAACCATGCACAAATACACAAAGCAAACATTATGTCAGGTCTAGAAGCAGTTAAATACATAAGTGACCCGATCATGGCCCAATATAAAGTCGGATCCACATCAGTATCACTATCTGTACCCGGACCGAGATTATGATTCACTTGAATCGGAGTACTAAAGTGCCCGGTCAGCTTTGTTCCATCCATCCCGAAGCGCTCCAAAATGTCGTAGACATACTTCGTGATGAATAAACATTCCTTCTTTCCTTTGTTCAACTTGTAAGCCAAGAAAGAAGTTCATATCTCCCATAGCACTCATCTCAAACTTCGACTTCATAATCTTTTCAAAATCCTTGCACATCTGTTCGTTTGACGACCCGGAGATGATGTCGTCCACGTACACTTGTACTAAGATAAAATCTTCACCATTCCTTTTCACGAATAGTGTACTATCAATTCTCCCTCTCTCAAACCCATTGTCTAAGAGGTGAGTTGACATTGTCTCATAACAAGCCCTACGTGCCTGATGTAATCCATACAGAGCCTTATCAAGGCGATATACTCTATCGGGATCCTTTGGATCAGTAAACCCTAGTGGTTGTCCGATATACACCAATTCCTTCACCTTTCCGTACAAGAACACACTCTTGACGTCGAGCTGATATACCTTAAACCGTTTGAAGGATGAAAAAACCAGAAACAAACGAATTGCCTCAAGGCTTGCCACTGGTGCAAACACTTCATTATAATCTATTCCCTCTTTCTGGTTGAACCCTTTGACCACGAGTCTTGCCTTGTTGCGAGTAACTATACCCCGATCATCCCTTTTTCACTTAAAGACCCATTTGGTCCCTATAGCAACTTCTTGAGGTAACGACACTAACTCCCGTACTTCAAGTATTCTGAATTGTGACAGTTCTTGTTGCATGGCTACAACCCAAGAATTGTATTTCAGTGCCATTTGCATGTTTTTCGGCTCTACTTGTGAGATAAAACACGAGTATAAGCACGTGTGAAACGCCTCGAAGTCGTTGATCATCGATAACAGTACCGTGTCATTATTCACACTTCTTCTAGTTCTCACACCGGCATTTGGATTCCCTATGATACTCTCAATTGGATGATCCTTGTTTATCCTCGACGCCTCAATCTCGTCAACCTGAAGATTATCTCCCAAGTTTGATCCTATTTCACCTAACAGAGGTATGACTTCATATGGTATATTCTCTTTCTCATGATCACTATCTTCGGAGTTAGAATTATTTGTCCGATTCTCATTTGTAGCTAATTCAGGTTCATTCTTTGTTGGAGACCCATCTTCTGTTGTGACACCCTTGCCACAATAACCACCATTTACAATACACCCAGATTAATCACCAAACACATGATTACATAGTGATCTGAATACTTAATTAAAGTGTGGAACCATTAAAGGTACATAAATTAAAAGAATACAACTGAATCAAACACCCTACGGTGCTACAAGGTTTCAAATCTAAGTCTACATACTCAAAAGCATTACATCAATCAATAATTTATTACAACCATATTCCCATTTTCCAATTACCAAGCTGAGTAGTAGATATCTTCAAACACTCCAATAGATGACCTAGCTAGAAGGTCCCGCAACGGATTTCCGTTTTCATGTAAAAAGTCAACAACTGAGGGGTAAGCGAATGCTTAGTGAATACCAAATGATTTTACACATTCTGCAAATCCTTATGATGCCACCCAGAGTAACCGCGGTAACACATACCGTATACTCCACACGTACTCAAAGTACGCAAATCCGAGCCGCAGCTCCTTCGAGCTGACACACGGCATAAGGAAAATCAACCATCTGAGGCAGACATAACATTAGGGATGACTTACTGTCTATCCTGACCACAGAGGTGTCAAACTCTTGGTCATATAGCACAGTAACATCAGAGTACAGATGCGACCCGCAGGTCCATTGATAGGATGCACAACAAATGAACGGACATGCAACAAGTATGAATGTGCATCAACATATACGCAAGTTAGTAGAGTGCCAAACGAAATTGAAACAACATGCCTCAGCAGGCAAAGCAAACATAAAGCAGATGCAGACATGATAAAATCAAAGGTACTCACAGTGGGTGCGTTATTAAACTTTGAGTTATTATTATTTCTCCTCGGGATTTCAACCGGATACACAAAGTACCCCACTGTGGGTTAAACAACACCACAAGGGACCTGTTAAGTCAGTTGTAACAACACATTGTGTCAATAACAGTTTAATTTCATAAAACAAAATTTTATAAGTTTTGTAATATTTGATCCCAATTCGGCTCCATGTCCGAATTCGGAGCCCACCCGAATTCGGACCTCACAATAATCCTAGTTCAGTCCATTAAGTTCGGACAATGTTAAGTTCGGACCACCATGTCAAGTTCGGGCCCATCCGAATTCGGTCCCCAACCGAATTCGGACCCCCATCCGAAGTTCAACACTTAGAAATTATTTTCTCTGTTTTTGAATATTCGGAGTCCGGACCCCATCCGAATTCGGACCAGATCTGAGTTCATCGCGGATCCGAATTTGGACCATCCGAAATCATATTCATGCAGTCTTGCCATTTTCCAGATTTAATTTCCATCATTTTTGTACTTATTCAATGTTCGAAATAATTCATGGCAACATAACTACACTTATTTCTAATTTTAACACTAAAATTAACACCTTTACCTACCAAATTGTACACTTTTTCGTCCATTTTTGAACACTCATCGAACACACACACTAAAACACACACAAATCCAAAAATCATACTTAGAGCTTGAATCTGATGCTGAAATTCAATATATAGCATCTTATACACTAGATTTAAACTAATCCACAACTTGATCATACATGTAACAACATTTGAATCTCCAAATCTATGATTCGGATTTGAACAAAACCAAACCCCAAATGCTTCTAAATTCGAAATTTAAAGAATTATTACCTCAAATCTTCGATTGCAGTGTTGATAGTTCCTTGAATTCAATCTTGTTTCCAATTTTCAGACTTCAAATCCAACTTTTGATGATCTTTATATTATTAGAGAGAGAGCCGAGAGAGAGAAGTGTTTTAGAGAGAGGAAGTGTTTTGGTGAAATGAAAGAAATAAAAAGGCTTTCCATCCTTTTATTTCACACCTTCAACCTTTGGCACATTTAGTCCCTCCACTTATCCGGTTCCATTAAATACTGATTTTATAAAATAAAGAATTCTATCTTTATTTTATTATCCTTAACAATTATTAATAATTATATTCACTTAAATAAATTGAAATTTCTTAATTTCCGAATAATGCAACCAACTTTATAATTAATCCAAATTCAAACCAACTTAATTACATTAATATAGATTTTAAACTAAATATCCTCAATTTACGATGATAAAATTTTAGGATGTTACATCTGTCATTGTAGACTCAGATGTTGATGGAATGCTTGATTTTGGAAAACCTCGGTACTCGTCATTAAGGTTTAATGATGAGAAATCATTTTCCACTGTACCTGCATTTCCACTAAACGGTATGCTAAATGATTCAAACACAAAGTCATAATCAAATAACCATTCAGGACCAGTTTGGGGTTCATGTGAATTACTTGTTATGTCAATGTTAAACTCAATCTCAACCGTACCATTTGTTTTATTACAAACCCTTTTGTTTGGTGAGTTAGGAACATAACCTAGGAAGTATCCTTCATCAGCCTTTTCACCAAACTTAGGTTGATGTTTTGTATTCAGTAAAGTACACGGTACCCCAAACGGTTCAAAACCAGTTAAATTTGGTGGTCTTTTATTCAGAACTTCATAATAGGTTTTGTTCAGTGATTTGAAAGTAAGGACCCGATTTAAAACATGACACGCGATATTCACTGCCTCCCCCCAAAATATGGTAGGAAGCTTTGAATCCGAGAGCATAGTCCTTGCTACTTCAATCAAAGTCTTGTTCTTACATTCTGCCACCACATTTTGTGTTGGCTCATAAGGTGCACTAAATTGATACACTATGCCTTTAGTGAGGTAATATACACCAATTACTGCATTTTTAAATTCTGTTATGTTATCACTCCTGATACGTTATACCCTTTTCCCGTATGAGTTCTCGACTTAGTCTAAGAACCCAATTAGCGTGCCTGTTGTCTCGTCCTTTGTACCTAAAAAGAAAACCAAAGAGAAACGTGAGTAATCATCAGCAATAGTACCAACTCCCATCTGTACTCCTTTTATTGATTGGACCGAAGAGATCCATACGCAACAGGTCAAAGGTGGAAGCGATTGAGTTCTGAGTCTTCGATTTGTGTGACTTTTTATGTTGTCTTCCATTTTTGCATGGTACACACTTATCTTCGAACTGAAAACACTTTAATGGAACACCTTGCACAAGGCCATTTTTCGTGATGAAAATCATCTTCATTAGGTGCAAGTGTGTCATGCGTCAGTGCCATAGAATAGATTCGGACTCTGAAGCTTTAGATAGTAGACAAATTGATCCCATCGATGAGTCTGATACGTTCATGTCTAGCATGTACAGATGATTCTTCCTTGGGGCTCTCATCATGATCCAATCTTCAGGTATTTTGAATCCCGGCTTCATCACTAACGCTTCAGTTTCAATAAAAATAACTGAATGCTTCTTATCACAGATCTGAGATACACTAATGATATTGTGATCAAGTTTATCGACATGGTAAACTTGATCAAGTGTGATTGTACCATTAGTGACCACTCCTGTTCTAGTGATATTACCTCCCTTGTTCCCAGCGAATGATACAAATCCCTTGTTCCCTCCCTTGAAGTCTGTGAGTAGACTCCTTTCCCCAGTCATGTGATGAGAGCAACCACTGTCGACGGACCATTTGTTGTTTAGACCTGTAGTTAGCTCCTGCACATGAAAGAAAATAAGTTAGTTATCACGGGGAACCCAAACCAAGACTGACTTGGTAATACCTGTGACACCCTTGCCACAACAACCACCATTTACAAAACACCCAGGATTAAATTTCCATCATACAATAACATAATGATCTGATAACCTAGATTAAGTGTGGAAGCATTAAAATACATAAATAAGGTAGTGCAACAGTGACAAACACCCTACGGTGCTACAAGGTACCAAATCTATGTCTACACACCCAATTAAATTATTACAACATCCAGAATATATTACAACATTGTCTCAAAACATAATTACCGATTAAGTAGTATCAAATCTTCCGAATCTTCACAAACGACCTAACTAGAAGTTCCGGCAGTAGACTTTCCCTTTCCTGTAAAAATGAAGCAACTGAGAGGAAAGCGAATGCTTAGTGAATACAAAGATTACGCATTTTATAAATCTTTATGAAGCCCAAGGGTATCACTGATGACAAACATCGTATACCCTCTTCGTACACCAAGTACGGACCAGAGCCGCAGCCCCTTCGAGCCCAAAGCTCGGCATTAAACATACCATCTGAGACAAACGTACGATCGGGGATAACATACTGCCTACCAAAACCTCGGAGGGATCAGCTCCGGGTCATATAGCGCACTAACATCGGAGTAATTGATGCGACCCACCGGTCCATCACTAGATTCACAACAATCGAAAGGACATGCAACAAGTATGAATGTGCATCTAAATCTACGCAAGTTAGTAGAATTCCAAACAATAAATGAAGCAACAGGTCTAAGCAGGCAAAGCTAACATAAAACAGATATAAACATGCGAAATCTACTGTACTCACAGTGGGTGCGTAAATAAAACTTCAATATTATTTCTCTTCGGGCTTTCAACCGGATCCACCAAGTACCCCACTGTGGGTTAAACAACACCACAAGGGACCTGTTAAATTAGTTGCAACAATACCTCGAGTCAAAAACCGTTTAAATCCATAGGACCAAGTTTTGTAAGTTTTGCAATATTTTTCCCCCATTTCGGATCCATATCCAAATTCGAACCACAACTAAGTTTGAACCCATCTCAAGTTCACACCTTATTCATTGAATAGCTTTTGTTATTTATGTGTTGTCTATGGGTTTCATTCAAAATATTCGAGTTTAGAGAGTGGGTTTTCAATTTTTAGGCATTAAACTTGAATTTATGGGGTTAAACTCGAATTTCCTTCGAATTTGAGGACAAACTCGAACCCTTAGGGGTTAAATTCGAATATCATTCGAATTTAGGTGAATAAATTCGAATTCCATGTGTTAAATTCGAATATATACTCGAATTTAGTACAAAAATCGACTTTGTTCTTGCATTTCGACTATATTCTTGGTATTTTCGAGTTTGTTCATATCTACAACTTAACTCCTTCATTTCTAAGCCTAAAATCATGAATATGTTAAGTATCAAACCTAGATTCGATTATATTATGCATACTCGATCATTTTCTGGCTAAAACTCAATCAAAATCAGCTTTATTCACGCAATAAACGATAAACTCGAATTTATGCTTTCCAAAACCGAATTAATAAACTTAAAAAGGGTCGATTCTTACCTCAATTCGTACGAAATCAATAATCCAACCGTAGATTGTTGTAGTACTCCTCGAGATCTTTCCGATGACGTATAAATCTTGATAATCGGCCAGTCGGTTTGTGAGATAATCTAGAGAGAAGTAGAGAGCGTTTTCTAGAGAGAGAAAGTAGAGAGAGAGTGTGAAAATGAAAATGAATAGCTTTTTAGCCTTTTTATTCAACTTTCATCATTTTCGCACATTTTACCCCTCAACTTAACCGGTTCCATAAAATACTGATTTATTCTCAAAGTTATCATTACTAGCTTTTATAATTCATAATACTCCATAATAATAATTATAAATTCTCAAACTTCGTAACTTCTTAAAATAACAACAAACTTTTAAATATCCCAAATACATAATCATTGCTCAAATTTCAACTTAATTATAAATTTTTCCACTTAAATAGGTCCGAATTACAGTAATTGAATTGGAGGATGTTACAACATGGGCTCCACCACGCTCTAACTTCGTCCTCGAAGTTATTCGACTTCAAACAGCTGCGAATATTTCCTTAACATATCAGCTTTCGTCTCCCATGTATGATTGGCTCCCTTATGATGCTTCCAACGTACAAGCACCATTTCGATCTCTTTGCTTCTCAACTTCTTTATCTTAGTATCTAACACACACTCCGGCTCCTCAACATACCGGAGCCATTCATCAACTTGCAGCTCGGTGTGGTCAACCCAATCCTCATTGTCAGCAGTAAAGGATTTCCTAAGATTCCCAACATGAAATACCGGGTGTATGCCCGACATTCCTTCAGGCAACTCTAAACGATACGACTGATTTCCAACTTTCTCAACAATCCTGAATGGTCCGACGAATCTTGGAGCCAACTTTCCTCTCTTCACAAAACGAGTAACACCTCTCATAGGTGATACTTTCAAATATACCCAATCATTTGTTTCGAAGTTGATCGGTTTGTGTCTCCTATCGTAGTAACTTTTCTGACGATCTTGGGCCGCCTTCATGTTCTGCCTAATCAATTGTATCTTCTCGTTTGTTTCTTGAAGCAATGTCGGCCCAGCAATCGGTGTTTCACCAGTTTCTCTCCAACAAGTAGGAGTCCTACATCTCCTTCCATACAAAGCCTCAAACGGTGCTTTCTTTATCGTTGAGTGATAGCCGTTATTGTACGAAAACTCTATCAGTGGCAAACGATCATCCTAATTGCCACCGAGATCCAACACACACGATCTCATCATGTCTTCCAAAGTAAGGATGGTCCATTCACTCTGACCATCAGTTTGTGGACGATAGGCTGTACTCATTGCTATTCTCGTTCCCAACCCTTCTTGTAGTGCTGACCAGAAGTTTGAAGTAAATCGGTTATCTCGATCCGATACTATGGACTTAGGCACTCCATGCCTAGAAACGATCTCGTCCATATAAGAGCCAACTTCTCCAGCGAATAATTTTCTCTAATCGGTATAAAGTGAGCCGACTTAGTTAACCTATCGACTATCACCCAAACTGCATCGTGTTGAAGCCTAGTCTTCGGCAGCTTTGTAACAAAATCCATCGTAATATGTTCCACTTCCATTCCGGAATGGGAAGTGGTTGCATACTTCGATAAGGTTGCTGATGTTCGGCTTTCACAAGCCGACAAGTTTGACATCTTTCCACATACTGCCCTATGTCCTTTTTCAATCCCGGCCACCAGAAATCTGCTTTTAACTCATTGTACATCTTTGTGCTTCCGGGATGTACAGAAAACTTGGATTGATGTGCCTCTTCAATGATCACTCGTCTCATTCCACCCAACTTCGGCACCCAAATCCTCCCGTATACTCCTTTCAATCCCGATTCACTAGTTTCCATATCTTTAAGTTGTATCCTAATATCCTCAGCACCAACATTTTCTTCCTTCAAAGCTTCCTCCTGAGCGGCTTTTACATTGTCAATAATAGTCGGCTTTTACATTGTCAATAATAGTGGAGGTTAACATTGTAGATGTCAGCATATAACAATAATCCTTAGAATATGCTTTGCGACTCAGAGCATCGACTACCACATTAGCCTTTCGGAGATGGTACAGTATCTCACAATCGTAGTCTTTAGTAAGCTCCATAGACCTACGTTGTCTCATATTAAGTTCCTTCTGACTGAAAATGTACTTCAAACTATTATGGTCCGTGTAGAGTTGACACTTAGCTCCGTACAGATAATGTCTCCATAACATTAAAGCAAAAGTTACCGCAGTCAACTCAAGATCATGAGTTGAATAATTCTTCTCATGCTGCTTCAAATGTCTTGAAGCATATGTTATAACCTTTCCACGCTGCATCAGCACAGCGCCTAACCCCAGTCTCGAGGCATCTGTGTAAACCACAAAATCCTCATTGCCCTCTGGTAGAGCAAGTATCGGTGCTTCTCTTAACGTTTTCTTCAAAATTTCAAATGCCTCCTGCTGCACAGCTTCCCATACAAACGGTGCATTCTTCTTTGTTAATGCAGTCAAAGGAACTGCAATCTTAGACAAATCCTTTATGAACCTCCGATAATATCCTGCCAGCCCAAGAAAACTCCTAACTTCAGTAGCTGAACACGGAGGTTCCCAGTTCTTTATTGCTTCAACTTTGGCTAGATCCACAAAAATTCCAGCCCCCGAAATCACATGCCCTAGAAATTGTATCTGTTGTAGCCAAAACTCACACTTTGAAAATTTGGCGTACAGCTTCTCTTTTCCCAACAATTCTAACAACGCCTTTAGATGATCAACATGCTCAACCTCAGACTTAGAGTACACCAGAATGTCATCAATAAACACGATCACCGACTTGTCTAACATCGGTCTGCACACTCTATTCATCAAATCCATAAAGACAGCTAGGGCATTGGTTAACCCGAAAGGCATAACCAAAAACTCATAATGCCCATAACGTGTCCTAAATGCTGTCTTAGGCACATCCTCTTCTCGTACCTTCAATTGATGATATCCTGACCTCAGATCAATCTTAGAAAATACGCTAGCCCCATGTAACTGATCGAACAAATCGTCTATCCTCGGCAACGGATACTTGTTCTTAATAGTCAACTTATTTAACTCCCGGTAATCAATGCACATTCGCATTGTGCCATCCTTCTTTTCACAAACAAAACAGGGGCTCCCCATGGCGATGAACTCGGTCGAATGAAGCCCATGTCCAACAATTCTTGAAGTTGTGTCATCATTTCTTTCATCTCGGTTGGGGCAAGACGATAAGGAGAACGAGCTACCGGTGCAGCTCCAGGGATCAAGTCAACTTTAAATTCCACTTGTCTCTCAGGCGGCACACCAGACAAGTCTTCCGGAAACACATCCGGGAATTGTGAAACAACAGGCACATCGGCCAAAGTCCTCTTCTCAGCCTTAGCATCAATCGCATATGCTAAGTAAGACTCACAACCCTTTGCAACAAGCTTTCGGGCTTTTGCAATAGTCAACAAACATAGATCCCCGCTTCTCCTATCTCCGTAAATACAAATCTCACGCCCCTCCGGAGTAGTTGTCTTTATCATTCGGTTCTTACATACTATATGGGCTTCATTCTCAATCAACCAGTCCATCCCGACTATCACGTCAAACTCACTGAACTCAATAGGAATCAGGTCCAAAGACTACATCCTCAATTACTAATGTGCAGTTACGGTATACGTGATCTACTTTGACTAAAGTATTGCTAGCAGTTTCTATATCAAGTATAGCAGATAATCTAGACAGTGGCATGGCAAGTCGTTGTGTAAACATAGTGGATACAAACGAACGATTTGCACCAGAATCAAATAAAATTCTTGCTGGCATAGAATTTACGATAAACGTACCCGTAACCACTTCCGGGTTTTCTCTTGCCTCCTCTGCAGTAATTTGAAAGGCACGAGCTGGTGCCCTTTGTGACTGACCCCGGCGGTTAACTGAACCACCACTTGAACATCCAGAAGATCGTGTTGATGATAGAGCAGCAGCTGCTGGAGCATTCTTCCTATAGTTCCTACTATAATGTCCCCACACCCCACACTTATAGCAAGCATCTCCTTTCCTTGGGCACTCATTCTGAAAATGGCCCAGCTCTCCACAGCAAAAGCAAGCACGTCCGTTAGTGCATTTGCCAAAGTGCTCCAGATGACACTTATTGCAATACTGCGGCTCGGTGTTGATGGAATAAGCACGAGCAGGACCACGATCAGATGAACCAGACTGTCGGCGATAAGACTGCTGAGGAAAATACTGTGAAGACCGGGAAGAACCAGAATATCCTCCCTCACGCTAGCGCTTCGGCGGCGACGGTTGTGTTGGGTTAGTGGAAGCAGCAGCAGACCCAATCGAGTAGCCCGACATAATCAAAATCTGCTCTACATTTCTGGCAACCTCGAGTAAGCCAGCAAATGTAGGATAACGAACGTTGCTCATGACCCTCCTAATCTCGATATCCAGACCAGCCTCGAACCTGGTCACCTTCCTTTCCTCAGTATCGATTTGATGAGGCGCGAACAGACTCAGCCTCGTGAACTCTACAGCATATTGGGACACACCCCTGCATCAGTGCCATAAACTTCGCCTCCAGTCTTCGGCGTTCATAAACTGGACAATACTGCTGAGTGAATAAGTCCATAAACTCAGCCCAAGTCATCACAGAGACCTTCTCCAGTGTCAAAGCATTCACCATAGCATTCCACCACATAATCGCATCATTGGTGAACATAGCGGTAGCATACCGAACCATGTCCTTCTCAGCACAGTCGCTGATTCGGAATGTCCGTTCGGTTGCCGTTATCCATTCCAATGTAGCAACAGCATCACCCAGTCCATTGAATTCCACGGCCCCGTTTCCCTTAAAAGCCTTGAAACGACAGCCCCTGGGTTTGTTAGATGACCCAGTGTTGTCATCTTGTTCATCATTGTTACCCCCCTCTTTTTCCTTATTCTTTCTCTTATCCTCCCTTCTCTTACCTTCGGCCTCATCTCGAGCCCGAAACTGGTCCTGGCATCTTGTTCTGCTCAGCCATCATGGCTAGCATCATCTCTCTTGTTTCTTCTGGTGTCATTCCTCCTCCAGACATGTTCTGAAATAATAAACATATAACTTGTTTAGTAACATGTCATTAATTTAAAGACAACACCCAATTGTCCCGTATGATAGTCAATCTCCTAAGATTACTAGATCGTAACCTATCTTAGTTCAGATCATTACTTAGAATCACTACATATCATCACTTAATGTTTGAGACCAAGACCTCACGGACACTTGAACCTCAAACTACTGCTCTGATACCATCTCATGTGACACCCTTGCCACAACAACCACCATTTACAAAACACCCAGGATTAAATTTCCATCATACAATAACATAATGATCTGATAACCTAGATTAAGTGCGGAAGCATTAAAATACATAAATAAGGTAGTGCAACAGTGACAAACACCCTACGGTGCTACAAGGTACCAAATCTAAGTCTACACACGCAATTAAATTATTACAACATCCAGAATATATTACAACATTGTCTCAAAACATAATTACCGATTAAGTAGTATCAAATCTTCCGAATCTTCACAAACGACCTAACTAGAAGGTCCGGCAGTAGACTTTCCCTTTCCTGTAAAAATGAAGCAACTGAGAGGTAAGCGAATGCTTAGTGAATACAAAGATTACGCATTTTATAAATCTTTATGAAGCCCAAGGGTATCACTGATGACAAACATCGTATACCCTCTTCGTACACCAAGTACAGACCAGAGCCGCAGTCCCTTCGAGCCCAAAGCTCGGCATTAAACATACCATCTGAGACAAACGTACGATCGGGGATGGCATACTGCCTACCAGAACCTCGGAGGGATCAGCTCCGGGTCATATAGCGCAGTAACATCGGAGTAATTGATGCGACCCACCGGTCCATCACTAGATGCACAATAATCGAAAGGACATGCAACAAGTATGAATGTGCATCTAAATCTACGCAAGTTAGTAGAATTCCAAACAATAAATGAAGCAACAGGTCTCACCAGGCAAAACTAACATAAAACAGATATAAACATGCGAAATCTACTGTACTCACAGTGGGTGCGTAAATAAAACTTCAATATTATTTCTCATCGGGATTTCAACCGGATCCACCAAGTACCCCACTGTGGGTTAAACAACACCACAAGGGACCTGTTAATTTAGTTGCAACAATACCTCGAGTCAAAAACCGTTTAAATCCATAAGACCAAGTTTTGTAAGTTTTGCAATATTTTTCCCCCATTTCGGATCCATATCCAAATTCGAACCACAACTAAGTTTGAACCCATCTCAAGTTCACACCTTATTCTTTGAATAGCTTTTGTTATTTATGTGTTGTCTATGGGTTTCATTCAAAATATTCGAGTTTAGAGAGTGGGTTTTCAATTTTTAGGCATTAAACTCGAATTTAAGGGGTTAAACTCAAATTTCCTTCGAATTTGAGGACAAACTCGAACCCATAGGGGTTGAATTCGAATATCATTCGAATTTAGGTGATTAAATTCGAATTCCATGTGTTAAATTCGAATATATACTCGAATTTAGTACAAAAATCGACTTTGTTCTTGCATTTCGACTATGTTCTTGGTATTTTCGAGTTTGTTCATATCTACAACTTAAATCCTTCATTTCTAAGCCTAAAATCATGAATATGTTAAGTATCAAACCTACATTCGATTATAATATGCATACTCGATCATTTTCTAGCTAAAACTCAACCAAAATCAGCTTTATTCACGCAATAAACGATAAACTCGAATTTATGCTTTCAAAAACCGAAATAATAAACTTAAAAAGGGTCGATTCTTACCTCAATTCGTACGAAATTAATAATCCAACCGTAGATTGTTGTAGTACTCCTCGAGATCTTTCCGTTGATGTATAAATCTCGATAATCGGCCGGTCGGTTTGTGAGATAATCTAGAGAGAAGTAGAGAGCGTTTTCTAGAGAGAGAAAGTAGAGAGAGAGAGTGAAAATGAAAATGAATAGCTTTTTAGCTTTTTTATTCAACTTTCATCATTTTTGCACATTTCACCCCTCAACTTAACCGGTCCCATTAAATACTGATTTATTCTTAAATTTATCATTACTAGCTTTTTATAATTCATAATACTCCGTAATAATAATTATAAATTCTCAAACTTCGTAACTTCTTAAAATAACAACAAACTTTTAAATATCCCAAATACATAATCATTGCTCAAATTTCAACTTAATTAAAAAAATTTTCCACTTAAATAGGTCCGAATTACAGTAATTGAATTCGAGGATGTTACAATACTATTCTCATCTACATACATGAACTCCTTCAAATAAGCATATCTCCTTTCATGTGACTTGGGTTTTTGATTGAGGACTTGTTGTGGTGTTGAGTGATTAGCATTCACTCTTGGCCTTTGGGCTGTCATTTGCGGTTGAGCCCTAGAATAGTTTTTATTATAATGCATTTCATTCGGATATCCCTGGGCTCTACCTGGTGTCTGATGTCTTTGAGTAGTATGTGACCTAACTGCAGTGTAAGTCCTTCTAGGTGTTGTACTCCTATATCCTTGATGTGGTCCTGACATAGACTGACTAGGAACTCTATTCGGACAATTAGTCCTAATCACTTCTTGCTGTCTGACCGATACCGGTATTTGTTTAACAATTATCCAAGGTGTTGCATTCACATTCTTCTCAGTATGTTGAGAACTACTTGTGCTAGCGATACTAGGTACTGGTCTTGGTTGATCTTGCTTTCCTACAGTAGGTCTAGACTCTGGTTTAGAGGGTGTAGACTTCACTTTCTTATAAGGACAGCCAGACGTAACATGTCCTTTCTCATGACATCTAAAGCACGACATCTCATCAATCGGATTCTTATAATTTTCCTTTGATTTAGGTGTCTCGCTAGTGTCATTTTCTTTCGACTCAACTACAGTGATCGCTTCCTCTTGCTGATTATCAATAACATGTTTAGCTTCTCCTAGTATAGTGTCACTAGTAGACTGCACAAACTTGACTTTCTTAATCTTAGAGGTAGTGGAAGGAACCTTAGTTGAATTATCCTTTCCAGATTCAGTTACTGTTACTACCTCTGATTCAACCGGTTCAGAGGTTTTATCCTGAGGTTGAGGCACGTAGTTATTGTTGAAAGGTGGAGGACTCTCTTGATAACCTAGGCCTACTGGCTTCTTAGACTGTCGTTGAGCTTCTTAGATCTTTCCTAGGTTTATAGACGAGTTCCTAAACTTTTCAAGCTTGCTATTTGCCTCAGCAACTTTAACTCTAGATTCGGCTAGCTCTACATCCTTAAGAGTGAGTTCTTTGATTAAAGCTTCAACATGCTCATACATGAGTTCTATCCTGACACATTGTTCACTAAACTTGTCTTTTAGAACTATCACGTCCTGAGCATCTGCTTTCAGCTTATTCCATAAATCTTCCTTAATATCTAAAAGACTAGCGTTATCCGATTTTAATGATTGAACTTGAGCTGTTAATGTGTTATGTGTCTCTAGAACTAGATTAAATCTATCATTTAAAGCAGCTTAAAACACATAAATCGTGGAATGTAGAAAAGTTTATAGTTACCTTTTTGCGGTCCGACTCCACATTCGCCATTTGAGCTGCAAACTGTAGAATGGTTTGCTCCTCTAACTTTTCTGCCAACAAAGGACTAGAATCTGTCTGTTGGGTGTCCTCTGCTTCTTCGTCACCTCTATCCTCCCTGGTCTCAGTTACTTCCTCCATAAAGGCTCTGGCATTCGACTCTGGATGAGTACTCCAATCATATGTTCCATTAAGCTGTCTGTTGGATGACACATTGGTTAACAGTCCAACAATGGCTACTTGATTCCTAGAACCACTAAATTGATATGTCCCTTGGTTCTGATTCTTACAGTTTTCCACTTTTGGCCTTTGACACTCTTTTGCAAAGTGTCCCAATCCTTGGCAATTGTAGCACTTTACCTTTTGACTTGTCAAACCCAACCTTGTTGTTGATAACGTTCAGATTTCTTCATGTCCTCTTCATGAACCACTTGACCCTTTGAGTCACCATGGCCAGTTGCCATTGTAGGTCCATCTCTTCCAAGTCGTCAGGATCTACCAGATCGTAGTCTTCTTCCCACAACGCTGGATCGTTTATTTTTCTTTGAACGCAATTGCCGTATGCTGCGACAAACGAAGATAGAAGATTTGGATGATCTTCAGCTGATTTTGCGCTCATTGGCATCTTCGTATATCCTTGAGACATAGACGCTGAATGATTTAGTTTTTCTTATGGTTTGGAAAACCCTAAGAACACCCTGCTACTAGAATCCTCTATCTCAACTAGGATGGATTCTTCTCCCGAGAAAAATGTTATGGCCCCTGACTTCAGTTCACTAGCGATTGACGGTTTTGATTTTCCAAAATAAATCTCTGGATCTTGAACATGATCTAATTCCCGTTCCTTCTTCTGTAACTTGAAGTTGTATGCCCTCAGCGTTCCAATGACTCCTTCAAGAGTAAGAGTCTCAAACTTCTCTTCATCATGCTTTATTAGCGCCGTGTACATCTCCCACTTAGCTGGTAAAGCATCCAGAAGTTTTTCTATCTTCTCAGTCTCTTGATACTCGACACTATGATTGTCAAGTTCAGTTAGCAGATTATAGAATCTTGTGATTTTCTCATCTAGCGTCTCATGCTTCAGTGCTTTGAAGATGGCAAATTGTTGCTTCAGCATCTCAGTTCTTCCCTTGCGTACCCTGAGATTTCCCTCGCTCTTTAAAAGTCCTGTGATTCCTTAATGTATGCAGGATTTCCTGAGGTAAATCCATTCTGATAATTGAGAATGCTCGGTTCTCAGCCTCATAGATTTTCTTGTCGTCATCTTTCATGTTTTGATACATCACGACTCTTTGTTGACCGTGAAGCTCTTGCGTAGCAGGAACATATCTCTCATCGATGCATATCCACATACGCATGTCGTTTAATCGAGCAAAGTCAGCAACCTATCATTCCACCAATAATAAACTTCCAGTTTCATCAGCTTTGGCGGAGAATTTGCTTTGCCGACCCCATAGTCCATTTCCAGGAATTTTTGCAAACTCGACATTCTTTCTAAATTTTTTGTTTTCGGACTTAAGCAATTTAATTTAAAAGTTAATTTAAAATAAATCCTACGAACTTATGCAAGTTCGAATAAGTTAAATTTAAATTCGTTTGTAAATTAAATTCGAATTGGCTTAAGTTCGAACTCAACAAGTTCGAATGAGTGTAAGTTCAAGAAACCCTAGAAACTCTGATAAGTTCAAACATCAGATAAGTTCGAAGAAACCCTAATTTCTGACAACTTCGAATCTGACAAATTCGAATTCTGACAAATTCGATTTCCAGTTAAATTCGAATGAAGCCCTAAAACAACTTCGAGAGGAGCGTGTTCTGACAAATTCGAATTCCAGTTAATTTCTGCCAAAGTCCTTAATTCAAATGGATTATCTCTTAATTATAGAGATTAAATTCGAACTTAAGTTACACATGTTCGTTTAGGCCCAACCCCACGAACTTGTCCAACACTATTCGAACTTAGCTTCACTAAGTTCAAACCCTAGTCTTTGAACTTATTCTTGAACTTATCTTTGAACTTGTTCTTGAACTTATCTCTGAACTTATCATGCAAATGTAAACATCATACACAAACAAGATTAAACAGATATAACTTGTATTTGCAAAGCCTGATCTATTACAAAAGACTATCTACACTTCGACTGCTATCGTCACACATGGTGCACTAATACCCAACCTGATGAAAATAGAAGACTATTTTTGGTGGAAGGATAGATTTGCAGACTTTGCGAGATTCAACGACATGCGTATGTGGATATGCATAGACGAAGGCTACATTCCCTCAACACAATAACTCGAGAGTTGATTAAAGGTTTTGTCATATCAAGATATGAAAGATGACGACAAAAAGATTTATGAAGCTGAGAATCGAACACTTTCATTGATTAGAATGACACTCCCTTTGGAAATTATGCACACCTTAAGAAATCCCATAGAACTTCTAAACAGCTCTGGGAAGCGTTAGAGAAGAGATGTGAAGGAAATCCTAGGGTAAGAAAGGGGAGGACGGATATGTTAAAGCAACAATTTGCAATATTTAAGGCCCTGAAGAATGAGACCTTGAATGAAACGATTACTAGATACTATCACCTACTGACAGAACTTGACAATCATAGTGTTAAGTATCAAGAAACGTAGAAGATAGAGAAACTTCTAGATGCTTTACCAGCAAAGTGGGAGATGTACACTGCACTGATAAAGCATGATGAAGAAAATTTGAAACTCTCACACTGGATGGAGTTATCGGGACGTTGAGGGCCTACAACTTCAAGATACAGAAGAAGGAGACGGAGTATGATCAGGTACAAGATCCTGAGATGTACTTTGGTAAATCTAAACCATCTAATTCTAGTGTACCTAAGTCTGAAGCCACATCGTTTTATTCTGGAGAACAAGAGGGCGTACCAAGAGAAGCAGAAAAATCTTATGCTAGGGCCTTTCTAGGTTTTTCAAATCCGGATGAACAGCCGCAGGCATCTACTTCAGGATCATCGTCTCAGGGATACACAAAAATGCCAATGAGTGCTAAAACTGCAGAGGAGCAACTGAAGCTTCTAGCATTGTTTGTAGCAGCTTACGAGATTTGTATTCAAGGAAAAATAAACGATCCAGCCCTATGGGAAGAAGGTTATGATCAGGTGGATCCGGAGGACTTGGAGCAAATGGACCTACAATGGCAATTGGCTATGGTCACACAGAGATTGAAGAGGTTCATGAAAAGAATGGGAAGAAATCTAAGTGTGAACGATGTAGGATTCGATAAGTCAAAAGTTAGGTGCCATAACTGTCAGGGGTTGGGACACTTTGCGAGAGAGTGTCAAAGACCTACGATGGATAATCATCAGAACTCGGGACGTCAGTATTCAGGCAGTTCAGGGAATCAGCGATCAGGGAATTAGGGTTCAGTGGCTGGTTTACTTACTAATGTGACATCTAACAAATAGTTAGATGGCACATATGATTGGAATACACATCCAGAGGCGAATACTAGGGCTTTTATGGCCGAAGTGACAGAAACGGATATGGGAGCAGAACAGGAAAAGAAAGAGAATACCCAGCAGTCTGATTCAGATCCTTTGGTGTTGGAGATTACTGAGAAGCTGACTACTTTGGAGTTTGCAGCTAAGATGGCCAACATCAAATCTAATCGGAAAAAGGTAATTCTGAACTTTTCTACTTTTCATGATATATGTGTTTTATGTATTACTTTAAATGATATATTGAACTTACTACTAGAAACACATTCATCTATGACTACTCAAATTCAATCGTTAAAATCAGATTATGCTAATTTATTAGACATTAAATAAGATAATTATTCCAAACTATGAAATGACGCTCAAAATTTAATAGTTCTAAATGACAAACTTATTGAACAAAGTGTCAGGAACGAACTAATTTATGAGCATGTAAAGTCACTGACCAAAGAGATCTCTCTTAAAGATATGGAATTAGCTGAGTCTAGGGCTAAGGTAGCTGAGGCAAATAGCAACCATGTACCTACTCCTCAGGATGAGACCATGGATACGGTTAAATCAGAGGTAGTCAAGGTAACTGAGTCTTCTAAAGTATCTTCAACTACTCTTCAGGTTAGGAAAACGGTACAGTGTGTACAGTCTAGGTCAAAGAGTGTCTATAAGAAATCTATTGACAAGATGTCTTGTTGTAGGTGTCATGAGAAAGGACATGTTGCTTCAGGTTGTCCCTACAAGAAATCAGAGTCTTCACTAAACAGAGGGAAACAAGAACAGCAAACCTTGAAAACAATGCCTAGTGATACGAGCAGGAGTAGTTCTCAAATTTTTGAGAAGAATTCAAGTGTGATGTCACGTCTAGGTAGTCGACAATCACCGGTGTCTCTCAGACAAAATGACATAGTTAGAATAATTCACCAAATAGATCTCCTACTCAATCAAGGTCTGGCCCCCAATCCATCATTAGGAATAATACACCTAAGAGGAGTCACACTCTAGTTAGGTCTAATACTCATAACAGACAACAGATACCAGGTAGTGCCCACGAATATCACAATGAAATACATTATAATACAAATTATTCTAGGAATCAACCGCAAATGATAGCTTAAAGGCCAAGAGTGAATGTTAATCACTAAGCACCACAACAAGTTCTCAATCAAAAACCCAAGTCACCTGAAAGGAGAGATGGGTATTTGAAAGAATTCAAGTATGTGGATGAGAATGGTATTACCAAGTTAGTCATTGCTTGAGTTCCCCGTGGTAACTAACTTATTTTCTTTTATGTGCAGGAGCTAACTACAGGTCTTAACAACAAGTGGTTCGTCGACAGTGGTTGCTCTCGTCACATGACTGACGAAAGGAGTCCATTGACAGACTTCAAAGGGAGGGAACAAGGGTTTTGTATCATTCGCTGGGAACAAGGGAGGAAATATCACTAGAACAGGAGTAGTCACTAATGGGATGATCACTCTTGATCAAGTTTATCATGTTGATAAACTTGATCACAATCTCATTAATGTCTCTTAGATCTGTGAAAAGAAGAATTCAGTTATCTTTACTGAAAATGAAGCATTAGTGTTGAAGTCGGGTTTCAACATACCTGAAGAGTGGATCATGATGAGGGCCTCAAGGGTGAATGATCTGTACATGATGGATATGAATTTATCAGACTCATCGATGAGAACAATTTGTCTACTATCTAAAGCTTCAGAATACGAATCTATACTGTGGCACAGACGCATTGCACACTTGCACTTAAGGAAAATGACCTACATCACGAAAAAAGGTCTGGTGCAAGGTGTTCCACTGAAGAGTTTTGAGTTCGACGACAAGTGTGTCCCGTGCAAGAAGGGAAAACAACATAAGAAGTCACACAAGTCAAAGACTCAAAACTTGATCGCTTCCACCTTTGATTTGCTGCATATGGATCTCTTCGGTCTAATCAACAAAAGGATCATAGGTGGTAGATGGTTTTGTTTAGTTATTATTGATGATTACTCACGTTTCTCTTGGGTTTTCTTTTTAGGTTCAAAGGACGAAACAGCAGGCACACTGATTGGGTTCTTAGACCAAGTCGAGAACTCATACGGGACAATGGTAAAACGTATCAGGAATGATAACGGAACAAAATTTAAGAATGCAGTAATTGGTGTATATTGCCTAACTAAAGGCATAGTGCATCAATTTAGTGCACCTTATGAGACACAAAAAAATGGGGTGGCCAAACGTAAGAACAGGACTTTGATAGAGGCAGCAAGGACCATGCTCTCGGATTCAAAGCTTCCTACCATGTTTTGGGGGGGGGGGGGCAGTGAATACCACGTGTCATGTTTTAAACAGGGTCGTTACTGTCAAATAACTAAATAAAACTTGCTATGAAGTTCTGACTAAAAGACCACCAAATTTGACTGGCTTTGAACCGTTTGGGGTACCGTGTACTTTATTGAAAACAAAACATCAACCTATGTTTGGTGAAAAGGCAGACGAAGCATACTTCCTAGGTTATGTTCCTAATTCACCAAACAAGAGGGTTTTTAACAAAACAAATGGTATGGTTGAAATTTTGTTTAACATTGACATAACAAGTTATTCACATGAACCCCAAAGTGGTCCTGACTGGTTATTTGATTATGAATCTGTGTTTGAATCATTTAACATACCATTTAGTGGAAATGCAGGTTCTGTGGAAAATGACTTCTCATCATTGAATCTCAATAACGAGTGTAAAGGTTTTCGAAGATCAAGCATTCCATCAACATCTGAGATTACAACGACAAAAGATGGGTCTTCAGCAGAGAATGAACCTGAATTACCTACGAATGAGAATCAAACATGTAATTCTACCTCCAAAGATAGTGATCCTGAGGATGAAGATATTCCGTCTGAAGTCATACCCCAAGTAGGTGAAATAGGATCGAATTTAGGAGATTATCTTTAGGTCGATGAGATTGAAACTTCGAGAGTAAATAAGGATCATCCAGTTGAGGGTATCATAGGGAATCCACATGCCGGTGCGAGAACTAAGAGTAGTGTGAATAATAACACAGTGCTGTTATCAATGATCAACGACTCTGAGGCATTTCACACGTGCTTATACTCGTGCTTCATCTCAAAAGTAGAGCCAAAGAACGTGCAAATGGCACTGAAAAACAATTCTTGGGTTGAAGCCATGGAAGAGGAACTGTTACAGTTCAGAAAGCTTGAAGTGTGGGAGTTAGTGTCGTTGCCTCGAGGAGAAGTTGCTATAGGGACCAAATAGGTCTTTATCTGCAAACGGGATGATCGGGCATAGTTGCTCGTAACAAGGCAAGACTCGTGGTAAAAGGGTTCAACCAGGAAGAGGGAATATATTATAATGAAGTGTTTGCACCAGTGGCGAGGCTTGAGGCGATTCGACTGTTTCTGGCTTTCACGTCCTTTAAAGGGTTTAAGGTATATCAACTCGACGTCAAGAGTGCATTCTTGTACGGCAAGGTGAAGGAAGTGGTGTATGTCGAGCAATCACTAGGGTTTACTGATCCTATGAATCCTGACAGAGTATATCGATTTGATGCGGCTCTGTATGGATTGCATCGGGAACCTAGGGCTTGGTATGAGACACAGTCAACTCACCTCTTAGACAATAGGTTTGAGAGAGGGAGAATTGATTGTACACTATTCGTGAAAAGGAAAGGAGAAGATTTTATTCTGGTACAAGTGTACGTGGACGACATCATCTTCGGTTCGTCAAACGAGCAAATGTGCACGGATTTTGAAAAGGTAATGAAGTCGAAGTTTGAGATGAGTGCTATGGGAGAGCTGAACTTCTTTCTCATTTTAAAAGTTGAACAAAGGAAAAAAGGAATGTTTATTCATTAGACGAAGTATGTCTACGACATTTTGGAGCGCTTCGGGATGGAAGGAACAAAGCTTACCACGCATTTCAGTACTCCGATTCAAGTGAAATATAATCTTGGACCGGGTATAGATAGTGATACTGATGTGGATCTGACTTTTTATCGGGCCATGATCGGGTCACTTATGTATTTAATAGCTTCTAGACCTGACATAATGTTTGTTGTGTATTGTTGTGCGAGGTTTCAAGCTAATCCGAAAGAAATGCATATGAAAGTCGTGAAGTAGATTCTGAGATTCCTGAAATCGAAACCGAAGCTGGGCCTTTTGTATCATGCTGATGGAGATCTGGAATTAGAGGCGTACATGGATTCAGACTATGGAGGATGTAGCTTGAACCGGAAATCAACGACTGGAGGTTGTCAGTTCCTTGGAGGGAGGCTCGTATCCTGGCAATGTAAGAAACAAACTTTAGTAGCCGTATCAACATGCGAGGCCGAGTATGTAGCTGGGGGTAGTTGTTAGTCTATTAGTTTATTGAAAAATGAAAAACAAAAAAAGAGAGAAGACCATAAAAATTTCAAAAAAAGAGAATACTGAAAAATGAGATAAATCTTAGAATCATAGGTCCAAAGTGACGAGAATTAGCATAGTCTAACAAACTCTAAGTGTTAAGCTTTCACACATAATGCACCATAAAATCCAAGTGATATACACATTTTTGTGTGATGAGTTGGTAGGCATAATACATAAAGGAACTCCTAAAAAATAATAAAATAATCAAGAAAATGTCATATGTGTAACTAACTTAGATACGAACCAAAGGTCTTAATTTATATGTTAGAGACATACAGACAATGATTATGAATGAGGTATGCAAATTTATCAGGGGGATGTATGGCTTCAACAAAATACATCTTAAACAAAGAAAGAAAAGGTTTTGAAAAGTTACGGAAGTCAAAACAAGTCGCTTTGTTGTACGTGAGTACAGACCTGTCACCGCTGTTTGACTTAAACTAGCAAGATATGTCACTTTGTTGTACGTAAGTACAGACCTGTCACCTTTGTCTTGCTAACATAAGTGGAACTCTAAGAGAAACTTAGACACTCTGTTGTATGTAAATACAGAACTGTGTCCGCCGTTCGCCTTTAAAAGATAATTTCCAAATACCAAAAAATCATAATCATTGTGTGTCTGCCTTGATCATAGAAGTATGTCTAAGCATGGGACACATAAGGTAGTTTATTGATAAATAAAAAGGCCAAAAGAAATTCCAAAGTGTTGAATGTTTAAAAGGAAAAACATACCGACAATCACCTTGAAGTGTATGTTACGACAAACAATCAAAGGAATAAAAAAATTCCTAAGTGTGGAAGTGAAATACTGAAAGTGCGTTTGACACCGCTATCTGATTTAACCTTCTTGGACTATCTCGCAAAATTATTCTGTTAGTATATTTTTATTTTAAGTTTACTTTAATTTTATTTTTAATTTTATTTTACTTTAGTTTATTATCTTATTTTTAATAAATAGGAACGAGGTCAAAGTTTCTAGGATGCATTTTTAGTTGGAGAAACAAAATTACGTGATAATCTATTGCTTAGTGAGAATGTCTCGCAAAGTTGGAAAAATTCCGTTAAGTGAAAAAGTTGAAAAAGTTGGATTTTATTCAAGAATTTTCAAAATTTTCAATTAAGTGCGAACATCAGCTAAGTTCGAAGTTACATTCGAACTTGCTGCAAGTTCGAACTTAACATAAGTTCGTAGTAGTTTGGATATAAATAGGTCAACAGTGTTCATTTAATACACCTACATTCGAACTTGTACTCTCGAATTTATCCAGCGATTTCGAACTTCTTCTCGAACTTGTCGAGTTTTCGAGTTTGATCCCTGTTTCACGAAGATTCAACTATTTGAACTCGAACTTACAAGATTTCACTTTAGGTTTACTTCTGAACAGAAAAGTAAGTACTTGCTACGAGGTTAAATGGACGTTAATCGTGTATTTTGGGTTTTAAAGGACCGAAAACTATAGGGTTACCAACTATAAGTTTAAGTGTATAAAACTTAAAAAGGAACCTCAATAAACTCGATTAGAACCTTTTAGGACTAGATTCATTGGCCATTTAAGTCTAAAAAGGATTAAATCATGAGTTTTGATGTTCAACTAGCCTACTTCGAACTTGTTCAAACCGGCTTCAAACTTGCTCTTCATGTTCGAACTTGTCAGGACTTCAAACTTGTCAAAAATATCTATAAGTTGGAAGACAGACATGTTCGAATAAGAATTCTCGAACTTAAATAAGTTCGAAGGTCAAAACACTGTTCGAACCTAATTAAGTTCGAAGGAATTATATTCTTGAATTTAAGTAAGTTCGAAGATGTTCAAATTCGAACTTAATCAAGTTCGAATTTAAACAAGTTCGAATAACTTAAATTTTTCCAACATTAATTTCTAAAATCTTAAGTGTTTGATTTGCGTGCAGATATGGGAGATCGTGTTTTTTTCAGTAAGCATAACATGATTATGGCAATTAACCTCAGCTGCCAGAGGCTCAGCCTTATAAACAGATCCTTGAATTCCTGTCACAATCACGGGTGGCGTATGCGCTCACGCATAACCCGCAAATCATTCTATCATATGTCCGCCAATTCTGGCCATCGCTACAAGTTTACTGCACCGCTGTTCCTACACTTCTACGAGCCACAGTCGGTGGCCAACCGATTGCATTCTCAGCCGATCATTTACGATCGATTCTGTAATTGGGGACGATAGAACAAGAAGATGGTCCCATAGACTACCCAGCTCCAATCAAGCAGGCGGCCTTCTTAAGGATGGGATACGCCCAAGATATTACGAAGGCTTCATACGTAAAGAGTGGGCTTATAGGCCAATGGCGCTATCTGGTGCACGTAATTATGGTATGTTTTTCACCCAAGAAGGCAGGTTTTGACACAATGGTGTCTAAGCTACAATCAGCGATGATTTCTTTGGTGTACAACAAGCCTTACAGCTTTTCTGAGCTATTCTTTGGGGAGTTTGTGCACCAAATCTCTGCTCCAACTCGTGAAAGGTTTTTGATGTATCAGAGGTTTATTATGATGATCATCAGACATTTTCTGCCAGAATTACCAACGTTGCTAGAACAAAGGACAGTAGCTGTCATTGACAAGCGCATCTTCACATACTGCCAATCTCACAACTCTAGAAGGGCAGAGCAAGTGAGGCCTCAAGTGGCTCCATTATTCGGTGCAGTCATCGATCCCGATTTTGTCGCTCCAAAGGGAGATGAATGTATTATTGATGCTCCTCAGCAACAACCTCCATAGAAACAAGCACCGCCACAGCAAGCTCCGGTTGCTCGGGAAGTTCCTCGTTCAAGAACAGCGACATCAGCAGCTGGGCTGTCCACATTGGGACCCCAGACTGACCAGAGGGCGCAAACTTTGGAAGAAATCTTTTAGCAATGCGCAGCAGCTCAGGAAAATATCTTCGAGCAGCTGGTTAATGAAATTTTGGAGCCGCCTACCGATATGGAAGACATTTTTAGCCAAATTGATGATTATCCGCCTCCAGTAGCTGCAACTGAAGGAATGGAGGGTGAAGAAGTGACAGAAGGTCCAGTAGAGATAGCTTCCGAATCAGATTCAGACACTAGTTCAGAAGAAGAGGTAAGGAAAGCAGCTAATCCATCCACCCCTTTTGCAAGACATGTATCTAGGCTTGTTGTGAGCAGACATAAATTAACACGTCCTGCTCTCAGAGATGAAGACGAAGGAGATGCAAACTTTGTTTTGGAAGAGGAAACATTGATTACAAGTCAACAAAGAGCTAAGGGTCAAAGAATAATCCAAGAAGATCCATCTACCTCAATTGTCATTCCATCCGACACACCTACCACTCCACTCACATCAACCACTACTTCATCAACATCTGTTCCATCTCCTGCCAACCAAAGATTCTCATAATTGGAAGGCAAGGTATATTTCTAGACAGTCCAAATCTTCTAGCTTTTGCAAGTTGTATATGAGTTGCAACAACACAATTCGAGATAGGAGCAGTAGAATAATCAGCTTCAGCAAATGGTGTCTACCCAACAAGAAACACTTATTGCCCAACAATCTCAAATATTGACTCTTCAGACGCTTGTACAGCAAATATTGAAAGATCTTCAAGCTCAAGGGGAGAGTAGTTGTCGGGGGGATGAGTTGAGGGGAGTTCGTGGAGATGGAGATGATGAAGGAGGTGACCCAGATACTTAAAAGAAAGACAGTGAGCTAGCAGATCTTCCACATGAAGCTACTCAGCAAGGTGAACTTCAGGGGGAACCTGGATCATCAGGATCAAGAGGAGATAAAGAAAAAGGTAAGGCTCCCGAAGCGTCAGAGCTCGTTGAGCAAGAAATGATTGGAGCCTTAGCCGGAATAGATGATGATGAGGATGTGAATTTTGACTTTGAAGATGATCTGGAAGAACTTGAAGAAGGAGAGTTTGTGCCCGAAAATGTTCCAGATTGGAAATCAGATGATGAAGTCCGAGTTGATGAAGAAGACGAGGCTGATGAGATGGTTATCTAGAAACAACCTATCACAGAGACGTATACGACTGCAGAACAGAATGTGATTGACATCGAGGCGCTTAAAGCTGCCTTGAATGCTGAATAAGAATCTAAAATGCCTGATAGGGATACTTAGCTGGTTCTATGATCGAGAACTGCAACTTTTTATTATTAAGAGAAAGGATGG
Organism: Centrapalus pauciflorus; assembly: GCA_020465985.1. NCBI lineage: Eukaryota > Viridiplantae > Streptophyta > Magnoliopsida > Asterales > Asteraceae > Centrapalus > Centrapalus pauciflorus. Next base: position 82,137 of record JAANYP010001272.1, read on the forward strand.
TCTACAATATCTAAGGAGAAGATTGAAGGACTTAAACTCCTTACCTAAAGTTGAGATAAAGGCCTTAGCCTAGAAAGAGCTCGTCAACATCGGAGACGATACCTACGCTGAAGTGATTGCAAAGATTATCAGAAGGGAAGGGAGGTCTAGCAAGTTTGAAAGGCTCTATCCAGGAATGGGCAAGAGAGAAATGGACCATACAAGAATAGATCCTCTAACTGGCAGGCCTTGGACGAGGATGTATTACAAGCCAGTTAGATGCCTAAAGAAAGTATCTCTAAAGCCAATGCCTCAAGATGTCTTAGGTAAACTCAATTGGTGGTATGTTGACAGTGAGACATGTGAAGTGGTGATGGAAGATGAGGATGAAAAAGTGATTTTGAATGTGTATGATCCCTTGCACCTAGTCAACTTGTCAAAGAATGATCTGTTCAAGCTTCATGATCAAGAAATCTTGTTTGATGAGCATATGAAGTATGAAGGCAGAAAATATCAGAAAGTTGTAAAGGTTTGTGTAGAGCAGGGATTATATGCAGGTAGTATTTTGAATCAGCCTAGTTCTATAGGTTAATGAATATCTAACTAGAAGTTATCGTCAAGGGGGAGTCTGTTGGTACACCCTGTGTGACGATAGCAGTCTAGAGATGTAATAGATAGTCATTTGTAATAGATCAGGCTTTATTAATACAATTCACATATGTTTGATCATGATTGTGTATAATGTTTACATTTGCATGATAAGTTCAAAGATAAGTTTAAAGATAAATTCAAAGATAAGTTCTAGAATAAGTTCTAGAACAAGTTCAAAGGCTAGGGTTCGAACTTATCCATACCTAGAAGAACTTAGTGATGCTAAGTTTGTAGGGTATTGGACAAGTTTGTGGCCTTGGGCCTAAATGAACTTAATCTGTTAAGTTCGAACCTAATCACTATAATTATGTGTTAATCCGTTTTATTTAGTGACTTTTGCGAAAGTAGAATTCAAAGCTCGTATTAGTGCACGTACTAGCTAGAACCGATTTCTGAGAGTGTTTAGGAGAAATATACAGTGTCGGGTCGTTCGTTGTATCAGCTATCATTGTGTTAGTCTCCGGTTTCCGTGTGTGATCGATTCGTTATGCCACTAATGAGGATTCCGCACTCGTTGGGCGGCGTCGCGTCAAGTTCAGATCCGTGACAGAGGTGACCTTACATCGTTAACTCGCTGCTCTAGAAAATCAAAATTATTGTATGGCAAGAGAGGTCCAAAACCTGAGGATTTGTGGGAGTTATTCAATCAAGTCAAGATCAATATCCCATTGTTCAAGGCTATTCAACAAATACACTCTTATGCTAAACTCTTAAAAAATCTTTGCACGCAGAAAAGGAATTTCAAGGTCTCGCTTCCCAAGCAGATCAACTTAACTGAGAAAGTGAGTCTAGTGATCTCTAATTCTTTGCCACCAAAGCTGAAAGATCTTGGATCACCTTTGATTCCAGTGACAATTGGCAGTGTGCAAATAAAAAAAAGCATTACTCGACCTTGGAACCAGTGTAAACGTTTTACCTGACAAATTGTTTGATAAACATGATCTGGGTCAGTTACAAACCACGGATCTAATCTTACAACTGGGAAATCGGTCAACAAAATATCCAAGGGGTATCTTATTAGATTTTATAGTAAAAGTAGAATATTTTTACTATCCGATCGACTTCTTAGTCCTGGATACTGAGAGTTCCTTAACAGAGAACCAACCAGCCATTATCTTTGGCAGACTATTTTTAGCCACTATAAATGCTCAAATCAATTGTAGAACGGGGGCGGTAGACATTGCCTTTGGAAATCGTAAGTTGCGATTAAATGTGTTCAATGCTTCAACCGCTGCTTCAATCGATTCAGAATGTTACATAATCGATGTGGTGGATGATCTTAAGCAGCACGGTTCACTAATCAATACCTAGGATACCACCGAATTATTCTTTACTGAGCACGACACTGCCATAATGAACATTGAGAAATGCAATGAACTTGAGGTAGTCATAGAATCCACTCTGAAACCTAAAAAACCATCGTGGACCCATAAGACTGAGAAATTACCACCTAATTTGCCTCAATCTATAAGGCCTTCAATAGAACAACCACCTGTTCTAGAGTTAAAAACCTTGCCTGTGCATTTGAAATATGTCTTCTTAGGTCAGAATGACACTTTATCAGTCATTACTTCATCTGTTCTGACCGATGCACAAGAAAAAGCTCTACTGCAAATGGTAGTAAAATATAAAGAGTTAGTACGTTGGACCGAGAATGTTGTTGCCGACCACCTGTCCAGACTCCCAGTCCTCCCATTAGACTTAACTGATCACATTAGGGACTCCTTCCCTGTTGAACAATTATTATTAATTTTCAAAATACCATGGTTTCCATTAGACACAGGTTAAATGGGCCACCAATAATATTCTAGTCTTTGAACTAATCGGGTTAAGAAGATCTCAAATCTAGTTACGCTAGTATAGAGCAGTATGTCTGGCTGAAGATGTCAAAGTTAGCGCTTCCTGGGAGGCAACCACAGAACATTGTGAGTGTGTTTCTGGAAACCCTCACGAGACAACACTCGTCCGCTCGGGATACTGAGGGGTTTAATGTCTTGTTACACATGCTAAGTGCAATCGTGATTCCCTACGAAAAGCTGGATTGTTTTAATTATTTCTATATTTTCGTTAAATGTTAGTGTCACCAACTAAGTTGGGGAGGATTTCCAACCCAATTTTAGTTGTTTCTAGATTTCAGTTTATTTATATGTATGCAAATGTGCTAGTTTAATGAATGTTAATTTTTACTTTAGTTTCCACTTTCCCAAATAAGTAAACAATTTTATTAAGAATGTGATTGTGTTCATTGTCGACTCATTATAAGGGTGTGTATGTAATGAGGACGTCACAATGGTTTATATTGGGGAGGGGGGGTTCTATGAAATGTTTAATATGATCTAACGAGCCTCAACAAAAAAAATTTTATATTAGACTGAAATTTTATCACCTGGGCAGAGAGGTACGGCATATCATGTACAACACTAGTGATTAGGTACCATCGTTCCTTGCTCTTCACATTGATCATATTTGGGTTTCTTGTTCGGGTTAGATGTTTAATTTTTGTTTTTTTATTAATTGAGTGTGTTTTATTTTCATATGTCGAGTCTTGTTGAATAAGAATGCTTAGTGTCAATGCAGTCTTTATAATTTCCCCAATGGTTCTTGTTAGCCGATCAGGCTGTGGAAAATGATGGCACATAGAAAATGTACCCGGAATTAGTTAGTGTTAGTTTGGAATTCTAGAATTATGTTAAGAATCGTATTAATAATTAACATTTTAATGTAACTTGAGTTCAAGTAAGTTAAGATACATTTGAGCTTAAATGAAAATAACGTGTCAAAAGATTTTGAAAAATTCATGCAATAAGGGGGAGAGCTTAATCATGTTTTTAGCCTCAAAAGATTCGAGGGTAGCCTAGTTGGTTAGGGAAATTAAGTCATACGGGGTACCATTCATGCCTAATCCGCTAAAACCATCTGGTTTGGGAGTGATTGACCCAAATCTCGCTACATGGACCAACTACAAATGCTATGATAATAACTCGAGTTAACAATAATATATATATATATATATATATATATATATATATATATATATATATATATATATATATATATATATATATATATATATATATATATATTCAGAGCATGGTAATCAATAGTAATATTTGTCATATACATGTATAGAGGGAAAAAGATGGTGAAAACCCCACATGTTTTAAGCTTGTAACCTTGAGCTAAAAGGGTAATTTCCAAAAGTGAGATACATTATAATTACTTGGAGAAAATGTGTTTTAACCGAAAATGTTATTTTGCTTACATTCAAAATCATAATGCATTATTGCGAAGGCTGACTTAACCTTGACTTACTGAAGACACTGCTAATACAGTCGTTACATACTTAGTTCTGATTCTTAGGCTTGCTCGGGGACGATCAAGAGTTAAGTTGGCGAGATTTGATGAGACTGTATTATTGTGTGTTTTCAGTAGTTTTAAAGGCTCATATACGCACATAAACTTCATAACTATCATACTTCTACATCATATTTGCGTTTCAAGGTCCGGAAGTCATTTCAAAGCACCACAAGTAAATTCAGCGCGAACCGAGCAGGTTGGGAAGTAGGGCTACGCCCAGGTCTACGCCCACCTTACGCCCCAAAATAGTTAAATTTCGAGTCAAGATCAGTACCAGCGCAGGCTGGCGTACTCCCAGGCGCTGGTCTACGTCCCAGCGGTGCAAAATCCTACAGACGCGTTTTTAAGCCCAAAACCCTAAAGCATTCGTCCTCTATAAATACAAATCGTTTGCAATCGGTTTTGAAAGTCCCGATAGTGTTGAAAGAAGTGGCAAAGCCTTGCCGGATTGGAATCACGACTCAAGTACGAAGACGGTGTTTGAAGCTTATGACGATGCTTTCGTTCATTCCCGATGATGAGCACACAATGAGCGGCTAAACTCCATAGCCGTTTGCGAAGGATCTACGGCTATGTTTTACTTTATCGAATTTCTATTTATGTTTTGATGTATCTTTTATTCCTTGAATATTTTATGTGTATTCAAATGATAAGCATTCGGTTATGATTATGATTATATGTTTTGATTGGTAAAAGCAAGATAGTTCATCGTAGTGTTATTTTTCTTGCCAAGTCCATTAGCGTAGGGATTAAGACAAGTAAAGAACGTTGCATGCGCTATGCCGTTAGTTATTAATTTAAAACGATTATGATTAATTTAACCGCGCAATTAATTATGTCTATGTGATTGTTGCATGAAATTCGAGTGAGTAATAACTTTTTCCGGTTAGTGATTCCGTAAATGGTTATCTTTATTTGAATTGTTAACCGATCCGTTAGTTGTTTGTCATTATTTAGTTTTAATTAAACGTAATCATTATTCCAAACAATTCAATCATTTTACAATTTAAACGCTTTTAATAAACTAAAGAAACTAGCTAATTAACCCTAATTACATACGCACTTCCTGCGGATTCGACCCTTACTTCTCTAAGCAAAATAGTTAGAGTTAAGTATATTTCTACGGGAAACAACGACTGCTCGTTAGATGTCTATGTGTTTCGTTCTCGAGTGTTGCACAGGATTGCATGATATGACAATCGCACTTCGGGAGCCATAATATATTGGAATGTTAGTGAGCAAAAATCCATAATCACGCAACTTTGTCCTCATCCACAGCACCTGAGAGCAACAGCTTGCAGCTGCTAAATACTTAGCTTCGACTGTGGATGTGGATACACAATTTTATTTTTTGGAAGACCAACTCACTGGTCTGTCACCCAAAATCTAAATTCCACCTGATGTGCCTTCACGGTCTACTCTGCAACCTGCAAAATCAGCATCTGAAAAGGCAGTAAGATCGAAGTTGGTTCCCTTTGAATACCATAGAGCAAGTTCAGGTGAACCCGTCAGATAACGAAAGATGCATTTAACCGCCGTAAGGTGTGATTCTTTCGGGACAGCCTGAAAGCGAGCACAAAGACATGGGGAAAACACTATATCCGGTCAACTAGTTGTAAGGTAGAGTAAGGAACCAATCATCCCTCTATAGGTTGCATAATCGACAATTTTCCCTGAAGGATCAATATCTAACTTACAGTTTGAAGCCATGAGAGTAGTGATTGTCCTGCAACAGTCCAACTTATACTTCTTGAGTATGTCAAAAGTATATTTCGACTGGTTCAAAAAAATCACATCGTCAAGTTGTTTGACTTGTAATCCGAGGAAAAAAAATTCATTTCCCCCCATCATACTCATATCAAACCTGGACTCTATAAGGGATTTTCCATTCCAAACTAAGAGTCTGTAGATTCAAATATAATGTCATCTACATAAATTTGAACTACCATTATGTGTGGGCCTTCCTTTTTAGTGAATGTGTTGTGTCCACCACACCTGTATTGAAATCTATAGAAGTAATAAAGTTCGAGAGGCTATCATACCAAGCTCGAGGTGCTTGTTTTAAACAATAAAGAGCTTTATCTAGCACATAAACCTGGTCCGGTTTATATGCATCAAATGCCAGAAAGATTAAGAAGGCGGTCTTGACGTCCATTTGGTACACTTTGAAGTCTCTGTGAGCCGCAAACGCCAGAAAGATTCGGGTAGCCTCAATTCGTGCAACCAGAGCAAAGGTCTCGTCATAATCAATTCCTTTTTGTTGATGATAACCTTTAGTGACTAGCCTCACATTGTTTCTTACTACTATATCGTTCTCGTCTCGTTTATTCTTGAAGATCCATTTTGTCCCGATAATAGCTCGGTCTTTGAGTTGGGGAACTAACCGCCATACCCTTAGCTTTTCAAACTGGTTGAACTCTTTTTGCATGACTACTATCCAGTCAGGGTCTTAAAATACTTCATCCACATGAGCGGGCTCTATCATTCTAAGGAATGACGCAAATAGACATTCATTCGCAGATGCCCTTCGAGTTTGAACCCCAGTATACAGATCACCAATGATTTGTTTAGTTGAGTGATCACGGGTCCATTTCTTTTCGTGCGGGAGGGGTGAATGTGAAGGTGTTAGATCTATAATTTCAATCATGTGGATTTATCTTGTAATAATATGTATTTAATACAATTCCATGTATTTGTCTTTCTTTATTGTGTAAGCTTTCCTTTTAGATAGAAAGTTGAGGGGTGTGTTTAGTAAACCCCTCAAAGTAGTCCTAGGTATAAACACAACTTTTGTCCTCGGGTTTTGTATCTATGGAAACTTTCACCATCTAAATATTCAAAGCAAGGAATCGGCGGCTGCACATGTGTGTTTGACTTTCAATGAGTTTCAATATTCTCATTGTTTTTTTGCATGAATCAACCAAATATTCTTCATATAATTGTGTGAGTGCTTATAATTAGTTTGAGACCATTAAAACAATTGGTACCAGAGCCTTTGAGGTCGATTTCAACTTATTTCTTCCCAGATCTGAGTTTTTTTTCAATGTTTCTGCTGCTCTCGAAAACCCAACGGGTTCCTCTCTAATCTCCTGTTTTTAAGCACTTTACTGCTTTATACTCATTGTTAAACATCAGTGTATGAATTTTGAGCACTAATCAGTTTTTACATGATTTAAGTGTCTATTTTGTCTTAAATCGAGACTGAATTGTTCTTCGAGAAAAACCGATTGTTTTGCTTAAAAAATTGTAAATTTAGGAGTTTTTGGTTACATATTTTGCACAAAACTTGTTTATAACATTAAACCGAGCACTTAGGTACCAGTTTTAGGCATTAAAACTCATTTTTTAAAAAAATCTGGGTTTGTGTTCATAACATGGTTTTATTGAAAAACATCAAGTCTAAGTGCTATCTCAGGCCTCAACTTTGGGTCATCTATCTTCAGTTATAAGCAATCTTCGGTCCATCAACCGAACTTCGGTCCCTAGCCACCTGAACTTCGTGTCCCACCAACCGAGGTTTCACTCAACTGAACTTCAATCCTACCCGCACTTGGTGATATTCAATATTAATCAACCAAAATCAAGATTCAAACAATAAGAACAATTAAGATCAACACTAACCGAATGATTGTATTGAACAGTTGGTAGAATTACAGTACGAATGTTGAGAGCACAATTCCCAATTAAGACCTAGTTGTACAAGACAAAATGATTCCGTGCAAAATGGGTACAGTTCGTACTGTTACAGTACCGAAAATATGTATTTATATATAAAACGAAACTATTGAAATATTACAAAATGACCCCTAGACTTATAACATTCATAAACTAAATCTATTCCCAACAATCTCCCACTTTTATGAATGAGTATTAGTCTTTAATCATTATGCCCCAGTTTCATCTCGAACCTCCTGATGCTCTTTCGGTTAATCAGCCTTGACTCAGTCTTCGAATCCACCATCATTTTTCTATCATTTGGACTAAGACCTCCTGTCTTTCTGATTTTCTCTTTGCATCAGACACAAGTTTTCCTTTCAGTCCAGTCATTACCTTCTATAGAGTACCATCACAATACTTGTTTATCTCAACGATCCTCATAGCTCTCTTCTTTTGGTCCTTGTCTTAGTAGATGGCCACTGGATGTTTAGCCATAACAACTTGAAACTCATTCAGAAATTCCATATACTTGATGAATCTGTTTGGCGCTGTGATACTAATTCTTCACATCCCTCTTTACACTCCAATCTGAAGATCTTGTATTGACATGAGAACCAACTTTGTATGCATGAAATCGAATAGAGCCTTAAGTGCAAAACGGCAATATTCTTCTCTCTTAATTCGGCACAGCTCATCAAACAAGCCTTCTACATCTACCTAGTTGATATTAAACAAGTCAGCTTCACTGAAAACATATGTCTTTCCGTCATCTCTCGTCACAGTGAATGTGGGATAAAAGATATTTTACAAATCGATCTTTTTAAATCCTTACAAGATTAACTATCCTAAACTCACTTCTTACATCTTCAATTCGTTGAGTTTTATTTTGCAGAAAATTAGCGTAATTTAAAAGATTAGGCATGTTCGACTCAATGACTCTGAACAGCTTCAAAAATGAACATGGAGCCCGCTTCTTGCAAAATATCTTCTTCTCTAAGTGATCTTCCAAAAATGGAAGTTTCTTTCTTTTCTTTATGAAGTTTTCGTTCAACTTTCCAGAAAGATTTAACTTCTTAACCTTCATCTTTCTTATCTCATCCTCATTCAACAAAGTCAGCATATCATTAATTTCCATTTGAACTTCTTCTTCAACAGCATATCTCAAGTGATGCTGTCTTTCAGACTCATCAGCCAAAATATAACTCTTGAAAAATTTATCCATTAATTCAACTTCATTCAACAATTTAACAGATTCAGGCACCACATCATCAACAGGAAATGGATCAAATTCTTCCTTAATTGTAATCATCACCTTAGGCATTTCAACCGTTGGCGTTGGCAATTCATCTCTGAGAGTCTCTTCAACCAACTCCTCCTCATCTTATCCTTTCAGCTCTCAAATTGACATCAGACAATTTAAATTTTTCAAACTCGAATAGAACTGTAGTCAAACTTGAAAAATGATTAATCAAACTCGAATATTAAGTCGACAAACTCGGAGCACTTGATTTCTTTTGGAACTGTTTATCAAAATTGAATTATGTTTGGTTAAACTCGAATGAAGTTTGATTAAACTCGGATGAAGTTTGATTAAACTCGAATTAAGTTTGATCAAACTCGGATGAAATTTAATCAAACTCGATCAGTTCAAAAAGAAAGTTTATTAAACTCAAACTTTTCTTGAACAAACTCGATCAAAGAGTGATCAAACTTGGTCAACTCTTTGATCAAACTCGGTCAAAACACTTATCCAACGCGATCACTACTTGATGAAACTCGATTAAAACTAAAATCTTAGTATTATCAGAGTTTTCAAAAACTCAATTTTCAACCAAAAAACCTCTAAATGATCCCAAATTAATTTCGATGGTTCGGTTTTCAATTACAAACACTTTTTGAAAGAAACATTTGCCTAATTTCATATCAAAATCCCAAAATTTTGTAAAATCAGATAATAACACACAAAAAACTGAAAAATCTATAAACTTCAAATTACTTTTTGTGTGTTTGGAATTGAAATCTGAAACTTATATCAATATTTTCGTCTTTTAAATTCACTCCTTCGATCCAAAAATCAATTTAAAACATCCACTAAATCAAAAACCCTCAATGATTATATGACTTTTGAAAAAATATGAATGTAACAGTGTTCTTGAAAAAACTTTTTTAGATTCAAAAATCAATCAATCTCAGCCATACTAGGCTTTGATACCTATCGATATTCAATATTAATCAACCACAATAAAGATTCAAACAATAAGAACAATTAAGATCGACACTGACCAACTAATTGTATTAAACAGTTGGGAGAATTACAATACGAATGTGGAGAGCACAATTCCCAATTAAGACCTAGTTGTACAAGACAAAATGATTCGGTGCAAATTGTGTACAGTCCGTACTGCTAACAATACCAAAAATATGTATTTATATACAAAACCACACTATTGAAATATTATAAAATGACCCCTAGACTTATAACACTCATAAACTAAATCTATTCCCAACACTTCGGTTCTCCCAAACATCTTTCTGTCTCTGCAAATCTTCGGTCCTCACCAACCGAACTTCGGTCCTCAACAACCGAACTTTGGTCCTTCCTGCTGTTTTTCAGTTTCCATTTCAAAGTTCATTTTTTTCATCACAACACTCACCATCCACCTTCACCATGTCAAGAGAAGCTCTTGTATTGGGATCAGAGAACAGACCACCAGTTCTCTATCCCGATGAGTATGAGCAATGGAAAAAGCGGTTCCTAAAGTTTATATGCATGCAGCCAATGGATCATCTAATGATCCAGTCGATCACTAAGGGACCAACTATTTTCTACTCCGACATTCCAGCAGTTTCATCTGCTGTTCCTCCAATACCAGCAGCAAAGGAAGTCCGAGGTCCTCAGGATGAGAAATGAAGAGAGAGACAGGAAGTAGACCACAGGGCAGAATACCTTCTATACCAGGCCCTTCCGACTGATATATTTGTTAGTGTTGACAGTATAATGTCAGCAAAAGATATGTGGGATAAACTTCAAATGCAAATGCTTTGGGCCGATCTGAATAACAGGTCCAAGATTGAGGAATCAAAGGCTAAATTCTCCAAGTTCAGGGCCAGAGTTGGAGAATCCCGACAAGCTACCTTCACCAGATTCTACACCGTTCTCAATGAACTGAGCAAGCTCCACAGCAACAAAGACAGTGATGACATCAACATCCAGTTCCTATCTTCTTGGGCTCCGGAATGGGGGATTGCCTATAGGGCAACCAAAAGAGCTCAGGAAATCAGTGAAGTTTGCATTAGTGTATTTTTTAAAGAACTGAAGAAATAACAGGGAGACGTAGATGCTCACAAACAGATGGCCAACACTCTAGCTTCTCTGTTGCTGACTATGAACCACGCTTCAAAACTCAACGATTCCCTGGCATTACTATCTAACAAAACACATGTTCCTAAGCCACTGCCAACCCCATCTCCTATTCCATACTACAACCAATCTGGTTCCTCCTCACAATACTCATATGCTATACCTCAGATGCCTGAACCAGTGGATGCAGAAGACGCTGATATACACGAACAAATGGACTTGTTATTAAATCCCCTTCAAAAAAAGTGATTCTATCGGAACATGACCAACAATCAGCTCAGATATGACACTGGCCCATGGAGATATCCAGAAGAAAGGAGAGATGTCAGGATATAGGAAAGAGATGATAGGAGAAGAGATGACTGGAGAAGAGATGAGAGGGATGATCACCATTATGAAAGGCGTGACGATAGAATAGATGTTGACAGATGGGAGACTCACCGACGTGAGGATAGCAGGGACTCCTGCCGAGCTGATAAGAGGCCAGAACGCAGGGATGCACGGCCAAGGATTGACGAGCCCAAAACTTCTGACGACCGTTGGTGCTACAAATGCGGGATTCCCGATAACTTTGCTAGAGAATGCAAAAAACCAATTCGAGCATGACCTGGGCTATTATAAATGTAAGGCAGAGGTATTGAAGAAAAGGGCTAATTCCATGACCCTTGTAGCCAAGGAAGACCACTAGGTTGATGTAACAACCTAGCTTTTGGCTTGAGTTTAAATTCTGTATTTGATCCAACAAAGTAATTTAATTACATTATTTGTGTTGTAATTTAATTAAGCAATGAAATTATTTAAATTAAGTGAAATTATGTTAATGATGAAAAAATAAAGATGAAATCTTTATTTAAATAAAATCAGATGTTGATGGACCAAAAGTGACAACCTCATAAAGTTTGGAAATAAAAGACACCAAGTCTTTCATTTCCTTCATTTCACCAAATAATTGTCTTACTAAATTCTCTCTTCTCTCTCATCAACTCACGGCATCTTCAATATTATCATCAAGGAATCAATAAATGTGCAATTAAATTGAAGATTAAATCCAAGGGAGTTACCAACGATCATCATATATCAAGAATGTACAAGAGTGAAGGTAATATTTACTTAAATTTTGAATTTATATGGGTTTAGTTTTCGGTTTTTAGAAAAACCGAAATACAAGATTAAAAGCATACATTGAAGTTGCATGTTTTAAATATTAGTTAATAATCATACATTG